>PVIR01000362.1:0-15000 GCA_004026965.1 Petromus typicus
AAAAAAGTAACTAAAATGTAAGAGACATTTGCCAAAGGGCTGGAAATAAATCTCATGAAAATGCAGGAACTCATCATTTTGATAAAATTGTTAGGGCTTTACCGGTTTGTTATGTAAGGATATGCTTTAAATTTTTTTAGTTATAAAAACATTTTTGAGAGATGGTGTTTTATCATGTAATAAAGGGCAGCTTTAATTTTTTTTTTATAAGCCAAGCTGACATCAAATAAGTGTTCCTTGTGCTTATGCAGTGCTGGTATTATAGTCATGTGCCATTATGATTGGCAAAGGATGTCCCTTTTTAAAGTTTATTTTCTGCTCCACAAGAAAAGGACTATAACACTGGTGACCAACTTTGGATCTGGAAGAATAAAATACCATTTCCACTAATTTAGTACTTAACCCTAAGTTTATGGTATGTAAGTGGATCATCAAGCAGGAAAAAGGTCTATACCTTCTTGGTCTGGAGGGTGCTAGAAGTGTCCAAGGCTGACTGCAACATGCACTACATCGTGCAGCTTGTCCTATGTCCTTTAAGGCAAAACTACAAGAAGAGCAGTGCAAAAGGGGGAAAAATAATGAGATTATAACAAAAAAGAAAGGAAACAAAGTTTATGTGTATAGGGGGTGGGGTGGTAGGGTGGGTAGGGCTATGGGAAAAAATGAGAATTAAGTTGTGTCATATACTGATACAAATTCTCATTGTTAAGTGAAATCATGATGTGTATATCTAATGTATCAATAAAGATTTCAATTTTTTAAAAATTAGCAATTGTGGGGCTGGGATTTAGCTCAGCATTTCTGTTGTTGCTGGGCAAGGTGACTATGCCCAACACCAATCAGTACCACATACCACAATACCAGGCATGGTGGCTCTTGCCTGTAATCCCAGAGTTCCAGAGGCAAGAGGATTGCTGTGAGTTCGAAAGACCTTGTCTCAAATAAAATAAATAAAAACCAATTGTGTTTTATATTATTTCACTTTATTCTTGATTCTCTTCATGCTTTACATGAGTGAGATTGGTGAGGGGCTTTTAGAATTCTTGTACAAGTATAACCAAAATGGCATCACCTAATTGACAATATAGCATCTAGAAGGGGGGCTTTATTAACTTCCTGCATCTACTGTATCAAATTACCACAAACTGAGTGGTTAAAATATTCAGTTTGAAAGTTCTATAGGCTAGAGTCCAAAATAAGTATCACTGGTCCAAACTCACGGTGTTCAATTGACCTCCCATCCTTTAAAAACGCAGGAATAGAATGTATTCATTGCTTTTCTGGCTTCTAGTGTTGCCAGCACTCACTGGCCTTTGATAGGGGCTGTAGATATAGCTCAGTGGTACAACATTTGGTGTATATACAAGACCCTGAACTGAATCTCAAATATAAAAATAAAGCAACAAAAATTGGCTTGTGATTGCTAGGAGTAAACTGGGTGAACAAGGATAACTGTTATGGTTAACTTTTATCTACTGCACTACCACTCTTCATCATTTTGCATCATGATCTGTGCTCTAGGGGGCTAATCTATATTGACAAGCTCTTCTATCTTAAGTTTATGCTCGGGATCAACTCAGATGTGAAGCTCAGCTGTAAGATGACAAGAGAGAAGAGACTGAGTTAAAAATATATATATTTGTCTTCCTATCCCCCTCCTAATTTCTAAGCCCTCACCCCTTTTGTATCCTCTAATGAAAGTTATAGTTTCTATTATATTGGCCCCTCTATCTGTTCTCACTTCTTAAATTTTTATTAAGCTTTTGCTTCTATTATTCTCTTGGGTCTCAGACTAGTGATAGAGTAGTTCTATGCTGCTACATACTTAACAACTGTCTCTCTGAAAGGAATATAGATACATAGACAGGAGTATAAGTTTTTAACAATGTTTTCTGGAGTAAATTCTATTTAGAACACTACACATAAAACATGCAATAAAGAAAATTCTTTAGAGCAAATTGATTTTCACAGGATGTTTTTGTTGATTTTTCTGAACTCTTACATTTGACGAACATATAAATCTAACAAATTTTTGGTTGATATTTTAATTTACATTAATGCTTAAGATGAAAGCAAAATAAAGATGGATTTTATTATTTAATTATGTTATGTGATTGCCTTGTTGACTGAATTGAAAATCATTTTTTAAATGTATATATTAAGACAGTCTTGCTATGTAGCTCAGGTTAGCCTTGAACTCACTGTGTTAGCTATGTGGGCTTCCAATTCACAATAATCCTCCTCCTTCAGGTTCCTATGTGCTGGGATTATGGGCATATCTCACACTGGTGAATTACTATTTTTAGACTTTCTGAAGAATATGTTAGTACAATTTAAAATTATCTTTCAAAAAGTAACAGATACGGACATTAAACTCTTGCAAATATAATTTGGATTATTAATGCTTTTCTCTATTATCTTCCTTTCAACTGATAAAACCATAAATTGAACCACATGATACATATTTGCCCATTTCTGAGGTGTAAATATTTCCTCCATGGCAAGTGTTAAGCTCCAAAGTGATATCAGTGGCTGTAAGCTGGGAAGAGATGCAGAGAGCATATTTCCATCACCTACCTGCTAGAGGTAAAAATCTAAAAAATATACAAAATAGGTGAAGAAAAAAAAAATGACTGCATAGCAATCAGCAACAAAACACCACCTCTCCAGGACCCAGCACAAAGACACCAGGAAAACAAAATGTGGTGAAAGAGAGAAGAAATGGATTCCAGAATTTAGGAAGGAGTTGATAGGAGAGCCAGAAACTACAGAAAAGCTGGAGAAATGGAGCACGTCACAGAAAAGAATAAAGCAGTCCATATAGAGATCACCCAGTCTCCTGGGGAGGAAGACTTGGCTCCTCATACACAAGGTACGCATATAAGATCAGCAGCTCCAGGGAACAATAATGGATTGAACCCGTAGTGATGTCCCAGGAAATGCCCACAGTTATTGCATATGACAAAAATAACATTTGGACTTTATTCTGAAATAAACTGTCCTTGTCCATGGCAGGTTAAATGTACAGCATGTACCATATTGGATAGATTCTAGTAGTTTCATCAGAAGCTATTTTGGGAAGAGATTAATCCTTTCAGAATGAGCAACAAAATATCTACAAGACAATTTCACTTTAGAGTTTCCCATGTTACCCTGTCACAGTGACTGGGTGGCAGCTGGCAACAAGTAATCTGCTGAACTCTCCCCCCCCCCCCGGTCATTCAGTACAGAAGCCAGTGATCAAACTTTCACTTCATCTCCCAGGCTGAACATAGGGATGGCTTGGAATGGACAGTGAGCACAGCCTGGGCTGTATGAGCAGAGAGGTCTCCAGAACTGGACCGAGCATCTCTCATACCCATAAGAAAAAGATAACGGCAATAAAACCATGACTTGCTGGTTTGAAAGTCCGCAAATTCTGGAAAGAAATCACTAATTCAGAATACATTCTTAAAATCATTTCACTTTGGAGGGTTTTTTGATGTTTCCAGCTTTTGTTACATTTTTTCCTATTTTTTCTACCTTGTCACGGAAATAAAAGGTCTCTATGATAAACACTACAGCATTCTGAAAAATGAGATAGAAGAAAGCATCAGAAATATATCTATCCCGGGCCGGGGAGTTAGCTCAGTGGTTCTGGCGCCTGTCTTGCAAGCGCAAGGGCCCGGGTTCGATTCCCCAGTAACCACATAACAATACTGGGTGTGGAGACCCACACCCAGCAGCAACCAGTACCACATACCACAGTGCCAGGTGTGGTGGCTCACGCCTGTAATCCCAGCACTCGGGAGGCAGAGGCAGGAGGATTGTGATGTGAGTTGGAGGCTGAGCTCAGGGCCAGCCTGAACCACAAAAAAGCGAGACCCTGTCTCAAAAAACCTAAAAAAAGAAATATATCTATCCCTTGTGCCCAGATATGCAGAACCAATATTGTGAGAATGACTATACTTTCAAAACTGATACAGAGTTTCAATGCAATTTTAATAGAAGTACTAACAGTATTTCTCGCAGAACTAGAGAAAACAATTCTAAATTTCCTATGGAACCTGCAGAGACCCAGAATAGCAGATGCATGCTGGGTAGCAAAAACAAAGCAAAGAGTATCAGAATCCCAGGCTTCAAATGACATTACAAAGCTATAATGATAAAAGCAGGAAGGTATTAGCACAAAAACCAACGTATAAATCAATAGAACAGAACAAAAGATTCAGACATAACCCCAGACACTTTCAGCTATCTGATCTTTGACAAAGGAACCAACACCATATATTGGAGGAAAGATAGTCTCTTAATAAATGGGTGTCCACATGCAGAAGATTGAATGCAGTCTGGTATCTTTTGCAATGTTCTAATCTGAAATCTACATATATCAAAAGAACACTCAAGTCTGTTGAAAGATAAAGAAGATAAAACTCTTGAAGACATTAGCACAGGCAAAACTTTCTGAATAGAACCCTAAATGCACAAGAAATAACATCATAGTGTTATAATACCAGTAAATGGGATCATACCAAATTAAAATCCTCTGTATAGCAAATGAAACAACCAAGAAAATGGAAAAAAATTTCATAAGCTATTCCTAGGATGTAAAATAAGAAGATATTTTCTAAAAACTCAAAAATAGCACTCCCTCAAAATAAAAAATAATAAAAATGTGAGGGTTTGAAATGAATAGACTCTCCCTATATTGATGGTTGAAACATAAACTAGTATAACCGCTGTGGAAATCAGTATGGATAATCTCTAAATGTTAAAAATAAACTGAGTGTGGTGGGGCACATCTGTAGTTCCAGCATTTGGGAGATGGGAGAGCAAGATCATTATGAGTTCACAGCTAGTCTGGGCTATATGGTGTGAGGTCAAGGCCAGTCTAGACTACATATTAAAATGCTGTTGCACCTATGATGTTGACCTTTCCTAGCATACTGGAGGAAACTAATCCTGTAGGGACCAAGCATGGTAATGCTAACACTCCTCAGGACCACCCCCGTTCTTCATCCACTTTTGCCTCTAGGCTTATAGTTCAGCTCAAATTGTAGAAGGCTCCTAAAGGTAAAGTTCATAGTGTGACCCATAAGGAGATCCGTGATTCTTCCAAAGAAGTTCTTGAGTTTTCCCTTGTAAGCAGAGTCTTGATGAGAAAGTGTAGGAGCGGATTTTATGAATGTGAGATAATGGTGGCAAAAACAAACACCTGTATCAGACCGAGATTGTTGTTAAAGGCCTTGTAACCAGAAACTTTGAATTTAATATTACTGCTCATAGAATAAAGAAAGGTATTATTTATTTGGGTGGCTGGCAGAAGTATGGATCAAAAGATCCACTGTGAATGAGTTAGAGATGCCTGATATTCCATGTTCTACTGTTGATGAAAGATTTTAGAGATTTAGGAAAACAGGAAGGTTGAAGTGGACTTGTCCTGTCAAACCTGGCTAACCACACCTAGATGATCCATAAAATAGACTCTTTACTAACACCTCAAGAAGCAGATTCACGAAGGGAGCGTGCATTCCCTGTAGATCCCTGTCCTTGCTCTTCTCTGTTTGTCAGACCTTACAGTGGAGACTATGATTACTCAATTGGGAACTTAAGGGCATTGGTTTTGACCAAATCCTGCTGTCGCAGAGATCACATGTCAGCACTTAACTGTCAAAGGCAAGGTGCACACCCTTAGTGTACTGGGCAGCAGGAGCAGAACAATGATCAGAATGATGACAAATGTACATCTATGACACTGGCTGGCTAGCCACAGTGTCCCAAAGTGAAATAGATGGGAAGCCTACAAATGTTGACTAGATTTATATAGTCCAAAAATTTTAAGGGTAAATTGGCAGAAACTGCTTCAAATCATGATAACTGGAAATCACAGCATCTCAACTAGTTCCTGGATTAGAGGGAGTTTACAGTCTACAATGCTTTGAATGAAGAGGAGGCTGGTACCCTTGAGGAAAGATCCTCTTATGACAGTAAAAATTTATTTGGCCACTTTTTCTCCCATCCTTCTTCAAAGGGACCTAAAGGACCTTTTTGTAATGACTGTACATTGAGGGAAGAGAAATGGTCATACATTACAGGAACTATTGGATACTATGTAGTCATCCTCAGTGTCGGGGTGGTATACAGCTGAGGATCAGGTTTGGAGGCCGAGAGAGTGAGTAGGCAGAGTCACCACGCAGATTGAGGGAAGGTTTCTGTGAACACTACTGTCTCTGTTGAGGATTTACACAGGCTTATATAGAACAAAGAGAGTGGGAATGGCTCTGAGATCTTAGGGGCAACAGGGCTGATTGGTGAGGCACAAGTTTTTTACCTTTTACAGCTTACTGTTGGAGGAGTGAAGGAGTCATGACTAGAGGAGGAATAGGAAGTCCTCAAGCAGCTATGAATCAGTTTCTACACATGGGAGTGAGCATGCTCAAATTCCTTTGGGTGTCTCTTAGCTTGACATACACACAGAATACTTGACCCAACCAGTCTTGAACTTCTCCTTCACACCAAATCTGAGCTAACATTGATTCTAGGGGATCCAAAACATCACCGTTTCTCTCAGGTGAGAGTGGGGGCCTTACAGAGATCAGATGATCAATGGAGTTTGAGCAAAGGCCTAACTCAGTCAGTCCAGTAGATTTGCAAATCCATCTTGTCATTTCCCCAATTTGAGAACTTGCAATAAACATACTCTGTACCTGGCAGAATCTTCACATTGGTCCCTTAACCTGTAGTGTAAGGAAAGCCAAATGAAATCCACTAGAGATACCTTTGTGTGGCAAAATAGGAAACTAGAAACAGTAAGACAGCCCTGGAGAGTTTTCAAGGATTAGTATGGCTACCAAGGACTTGACTTATGCAGGGTTCCTTTGGTTCCTTTGGTCCCTTTGGCCTGAGAGGAAGACAGATGGATCCAGAGAATGACAGTAGATTACTGAAAAATGGATCAAGTGGTGACTGTGATTGCAGATGCTGTAACAGGTGTGGTTTCTTTGCTTGAGCAGATTAGCATGTCTGGCACTTGGTGTCTAGCTACTGATTTGGGGGAAAAAAAAACCCTTTTCTCTGTATCTATACACAAGGTCATTAACAACAATTTTCTTTCATCTGAGAAGACCACGAATACACCTTCATTGTCCTATTTCAGAGTTATACTAACTCTTCAACACTGTGTCACAATCTAGTTCACAGGGATCCTGATTGTCTTTCCCTCACACAAGGTATCACATGTGTCCACTACATCATACTGATTGGACCAAGTAAGCAGGAAGTATCAACCACTCTGGATTTGTCATAAAAGCATTTCAGGTTGGAGGATGGGAAATAAATCCAATTAAAATTCAAGGGCCTTCTACCTTAGTAAAATTTCTAGGAGTCCAGTGGTGTGAAGCATGTAAAGTGATCCATTGTAAGGTAAAACATAAATTGTTGCATCTGCTTTCCCATATAACCAAAACAAGAGGGCTATTTGTGTCTATTTGGATTTTGGAGGCAACACATTCCTCACTCAGGTGTCTTAACTGGGCCCATATATCAACTGATTTGGGAAGTTGCTAGTTTTGAGTGGGATCCAGAACAAGAAAAGGCTCTACAATAAGTCCAGGCTGTTCTGTCACTGGGGCCATATGACCAGCAGATCCAATGATATTTGTAGAGTCAGTGGCAGATAGAGTGGTTGTTTGGAGTGGAAACCTTTAGGATTTGGGAGCAGGGCTCTGCTGTCTTCTGCAGAGAACTGCTCCTTCTGTAAAAAATACTCTTGGTCTTCTATGGGGCGTTAGTGGAAATTGAATGCTTCGACAATAGGTTATCATGAGACCTCAGTTGAATATCATGAGCTGGGCATTATGTCATCCAACAAGTTGGAAGTAAGTTTGGACACAAACAACAACAGTCTATCATTAAATAGAAATGGTACATGTATGAGCAGGCCAGGGAGGGCATAAGTAAGGTACATGAAGTACTTTCCTAGAGGCTCATGGTTCCTACCACCACAATAGGGCTTCTATTTCCCAGCATACACCTATGGCCTTGTGTGTCAGAAGAAGAGAAGGTAAGAGCCTGCTGCATCGATGTCTCTGCTCATCACACAGATGCCACTCATGAGTGGACAGCTGCAGTATTACAGCACCCTCCAAAGGAATCCCTAAAGGACAGGGATGAAGGGAAATCTTCACAATGAGCAAAACTTCCTGCAGTTCCTCTGGTCGTACATTTTTCTCAGAAAGAGAAATGACCAGATGTGCAACTGTATGCTAATTCACAATCTGTAGCCAGTGATCTGGCTGGATGGTGAGGAACTTGGAAGCAAAATGATTGGAAATTGATGGCAAAGAATTTGAGGAAGAAATATATGGATAAACCTCCACAGAGACAAAGGAGGCAAAATCATTTGTTTCCTTTATAAATGTTCACCAAAAGTGATGTCAGCAGACAAGGACTTTGATGGTCTAGTTGATAGGAAGCCCCATTTTGGAGATAGGGATCAACTTCTTTTTTCAGCCATTCTTATTTATTACCCAGTTCTTTCATGAACAGAGAGACGGCAGTGCCAGGGAAGGAGCTTATTCATGGGTTCAGCAACATGGATTCTCACTCACCAAGATGAATCTGACTACAACCATTACCAAATGCCCAATGTGCCAGCAGCAAAGAATTCTTGATATGGCCCCATTCCCCATGGTACTCAGCCTGTGATGTGCTGGTCACTTGATTATACTGGACCATTTCCACCTTGGGAAGGACTGTAATTTGTTCTTTCTGGATATAGATATTCTGGATATGGATTTGCCTTCCTTGCACATGCTTCTGTCAAAATTACCATCTGAGGTCACATAGAATCCATCATACACTGTTACAGAGTTCCACACAGCTTTGGCTCTGACTAGGGAATGCACTTCGCAATGAAAAAAGTATGTCAGTGGGCTCATGCTCATGGAACTCATTGATCTAACCATTTTCCTCACCATGTAGAAGAGGCTGAATTGTCAGAAAGGTGGAAAGGTCTTTTGAAGACCAGCCAGGTGGCAATAACTAGCAAGGTTGGGGGCAGGTTCTTCAAAATGGTGTGCGTTATTTTAATCAACATCCACTGATGGTACCATGTGTCCCATAGCCAGGATTTTCAGGTCAACGAATCAAGGGTAGAAGTGAAAATAGTACCACTCACTGTTACTCCTAGTGATTCACTAGCAAAATGTGTGCTTACTGTTCCCAAGATCTTATGCTCTATTGGCTTAGAAGACTTAGTTCCAGAGAGGAGAAGACATATACCAGGAAGCACAACAATGATACTAGGAAGCTAAGATTTCTCCTTGGTCATTTTGGACTCCTCACACATCTGAGTAAACAAGCTAAAAAGGGAATGACAGTGTAGACAGGAGTGACTATCCCAGGCTATCAAGGGGAAAGGAGGTATGCACAAATATACGTGGAGTCCAAGAGATCCCTACGGTGCTTCCTTGTACTTCTGTACCCTCTTAATAAGGCAGTAGGACACTATAACAACCCAAACCAGAAAGAATGACAAACGGTTCACAACCTTTAGAAATCAAGATATGGGGTACCCCACCCTGGAAAGAATCAAGACTTGCTAAAATGCTTGCTAATGGCTGAGAATTGGCAATATAAGAAGGTAGTTATGAACTCCAGCAGTAATCCTGTGATCAAGTATAAAAACAAGGATTGTAATTGTAACAGTTCTGTCGTAATATGCTTCCTATACACTATAATATGAGTAGACTTAGTATTGGTTTGTAAGTATTGTTAATCCTATGTTAGAATGGCCAAGTTATGAAATGTGAAGAGCAAGCCTCACTCAAAGAAAACTTGCCTTTTCTCTACAGAGAAAGTCAGTGCATTTCCATTTGTACACAGGATAGTTGTAACATGTTAGGAATAATTATAAACTTGTCTTTGTATCTGGAGACTATTATTTAAAGAAATGTGTCTGGTTGTCAAGTTGACAAAAGATAGGTCATGTTAGGTAATTGACTATGTCAACTTGAGTAAGAAGTGGCCAACTCATTTGGATCAGCATAATTCTGAGTGTGGCGGAAGACTTACTGTGCCCAAATGGTCTAAAAGGAAAACCAAGAAGGAAGGCTCACTCCTCTTTCTTCAGAGGAGCTCAAGTCTTTGCCTGTACCTTGGACATCATTTCCTGGCACCTGCCACAGACCCATCATCCTTTTGGCATAGACTCTTCAGCCTCTTGATATGAACTCACACAGGACACTGCATTAGGCTCTAGGCCTTCAACTGGATCCTTTGGATCTCCAAGGCCAGATAGACTTTCACACCTGCTTGACTTCGTGGGGCAGCACTGTAAGCCAATCTGGTCAATTCTCACATATTTGTATATCCTGCATTAACTCTGTTTCTATTGTAAGTGCTTACTAATACAAATGAGTTCCACTATGAAAGTCTTATGGTCAGTCTAAAAGAATGTGAGACACAAGTAATTAGAAACAGTAAGAATGGAAAACACCTATGATTTGCTTTGGCATTAAAACTAGTAAAGACAATGAACTTTAACTGATGTGAACTATAGAAATGGCAGGTACTTTAACAAGAAAGAAAACAGAGATATGTGAAAAATCTAAATAGTGTGCCATACATAATCTTTGAAACATGATATGGGTCTTTTCTGATTGCCATTTTATTCCCTCAGGTATATACCGCTGTCATTAGTAGAAAATAGACAAGAATCAACATGCTTGTGTTTAAAGAGTGTGAAATTATGATATGATGTTATTATTTGTATTTAATTTAGGGAAACAAATTAAAAAGGACATTTTAGTAAGATTGCAAGAAAAATAAAAGAATATTGCATTGTAAGGGTCACTTAGAAGATATGAGGATATTCATTTATGTATTCACAAATATTCTCCATGTACCTTCTTATATTGAATACTGTTGTAGGCATCACAGATAGAGCAATTAACAATACTACTCCCTCCTAAAGAAAAACAAGCCCCTCCTGCTCTTTGACAGATGAGAGCAGATATTGGAAGACTTTTCCTGTGAAGGGTAGATATATTTAAGTTTTGAGAGCCAGCTGGTTTTTGCTATAAGTACTTAGCTGTCATTGTAGCACAAAACAAGTTTCAGACAGTACATAAAATAATGGCTTAGCCTTTATTCCAATAAATGTTTTGTAAAAATAAATTGCTAGTCAGATCTGGTGCAAGCCATAGTGTGCCAAGGTGTATGTTAGTGAAAGATTGGTGCATTGAAAATCAACATTTGAAAAAAGCAGTTGAACATTTGAAATTGAAATTGTCATAGAAGTTGGAAAAATATATAGGATGGCAGAGAAATAGTGTTAGGAACTTGAAAAAAATAACCAAATGAAGGACTGGAGGGAAAGGGAAGTTGATAAACAAGATAGAGGAAGTAGAGAGATCTAACATTGATATTTGCTTTTTTATGACCTTGGGTAAGTGGATTACTCAATGATTACAATCTTTTTTTCTATATAAGAAGTCTTGAATACATTTGTTAATAAGAAGCTTCAAAAAGATAGGAGTAAAAAAATGATAGAAGTAGAAAGTAGTAGAAACACACATTTATCTAATTTTGCTTCATATGAATAATGCAACAATTAATTTCTTTTTTCTTTTCTTTTCTTTTTTTTTTTTTTTTTTTTTGAGACAAAGTCTCACTTTTTGTAGTTCAGCCTGGCCCTGAGCTCACTATGTAGCCCAGGCAAACATCAAACTCAGAGCAATCCTCATGCTTCTGCCTCCTGAGTGCTGGAATTACAAGTGTGAGCCACCACACCCAGCACTGTGGTGTATGGTACTGATTGCTGATGGGCACGTGTCACTACGCCCGACACTGGGTATGTGGCTACTAGTGATGGAACTAGGACCTTGTGCTTGCAAGGCAGGCACCAAAACCACTGAGCTAAACTCTGGTTTACAATTAATTTCACTGTAAACATTTACTAACATCTATTGGCCATTAACTATTTGCTAGCACTGCAAGGAATTCATCTCTTTTTTACAATCTGATACATCTCACTAAAAATAATAAATGACATATATAATATTGTTTTCTCATCTGTAACAGAGTTGGAAAAAAATAAGAAAATTAAGAATTTAAGATATGTATCTAATTTGTTAAAAAATTTAAAAATTAGATAGAAATATCACCAGTGTCTTGCATTTATAGTATAACTTATCCATTTAAACACCATAGTCTTTTAAAAATTAACCAGGGAATTTACCCTTTAAAAAAAAAAGTTTGATCCCTGATACAAGCATATCACAGTGCTGGGCATGTTGGCTCACACCCATAATTCTAGCATTTGGGAGGCAGAGGCAGGAGGATTGCTGTGAGTTTGAGGCTTGCCTGGGCTACATAGTGAGCTCAGGGCCAGGTTGAACTACAAAGCAAGACCCTGTCTCAAACAAAAAAAAAAAATTAAATTAAATTAAATTAAAATTTAAAAAGTAAAAGCACAAAAGGAACAAAAGGTTATATTAAAAAATTATTATTAGAGTAGAAGAAATAGTATCAGCTCACATATTATCTCATTTTTATTTACCTGTTACTCGTATTTTCTAGAAAGTATCTTATTTATAAATATTAATATGTAAGAATTTGTAATCTTTGATAAGACATTATATATGCTTGAATGCTTCACAATTTTAGCCCTCTAAATATAGTTTTTTCTGCTTATTAGCTGTCTCAAAACATACTGCCCCACGTGACCTTTTCGTGTGACTGACTTATACTCTCACAGGCTTCAAATTTTCTTTTTGCAATACACATTGAAGTCTTTGAACTCTAATATTGCATAGATTCCAAAATGACTGAACTCTGGATGCTGAGCTTGGTAACCTTGATCCTGCTGTAAACCAGGGGAAGCCACCAAAGCAGCCCAAACAAAGCTCGTGACTTTCTAAATACAACATTTGCTTGACTCCTTAACTTAATTGTGAACTCTGTTGTTTTTCCTTGACTGGTTTGCTACTATTATTTGAAGTTAACCTTTTCTCTACTTAGTTAATAGTAGTGATTCAATGGATTAAAATTCAAAATTGCATTCCTTCTTATTAAATCTAAAAAAGTCTCTAAGTGATATGAAAAAACAATCACACATATATGTTAATTCTTGCAAACTACAGTCAAGAATAATGAATCCTCCCTTTAATTTTTTCTTTTATTTTTAGACTATTTGATAATAAATTGAATGCTATTTAAATTTTAACTTCCTTAATTTTATCTCATCAATTTATGCTTTTATTTATGTTTTCCAAACCATTTTTATCCTATGAATGTGGAATTTAAAGATTGAAAAACTCATTTTTATAACAAAATCAGCTAAAACAGAATTATGCAAATAAAAAGTGAAAGATCTTACATTTTCCCTGAAATTCAAAACCAGTTTCTACACTTAATAATAAAGTCCAGTAATGGAATGACTTTCATGTCTCTGTAAAGTTTTTTTTCACATGCAAACATGCATACACTCTTATGAATCTCTAATTTGTATCTTTCTATTGTATTTTATGTGGCCTAAAAAGTGATAAATTGTTAAGTGGATTAATGGCTTGGTAGGTAATCTTGATACTTGAGTATTTTTAAATTACAGCTACTGAATTGGAAAACTTACTTTCACTTTTAGTATTCTGGTGATATTAAAATTTCCTTTTAAAATTTTTTTAAAAAATTAAATACTCACCTAGAAATTAATGCATACAGTCAATGATGGTTGGTAATGTACTTTATTTTTTGTTTTCAAAAACATTGCTGTTAGGTATTTTGTACTTAATATTTATAAATTATTTTAGCATGTTAAAAAATGTAACAGCAATAAGAGAAATACTATGATTTCATTATATCATGTAGCATTTTAGCATGTCATTTATTATTTCTTTCTAAATAGAATAATGTGACATAATTTTGGATAGAGATTTAGTGCACTCTGTAGTAGTACTTATAAAAAATCACGGAAATAAGGTATACTTTGATACTGTGTATTTTTGTCAGTTAAGAAAAAAATATATCCACTTTGTTTATTGCATATATGAAGTGTCTCTAAGGATTTATTATAAATATATAATATATATAAATATATAATATTTATATACATATATATATATATATATATATATGGGTGTATGTGTGTATGTGTGTTTCAAAACATTAATTGTGAAAAAGTAAAAATTGTGAAAAAGTAAACTTCTGTGGTGCCTGTGAATTCATAATATATTGGGTGCCTTGCAACCGAGTATATATTCAGTTCCCAGCATTACTGGTGTTTCCAATTTCAATAACTATAATATTATTACCTTTGGACTTTTATGGCATCTTTCATCCGTGGATCTTAAAGGGCTTTACAAACATTAATTCCCACAACATTCTTGGGAGGCACAGAAATATCATTAACCTCATATTACAGATGAGGAAACAAGCATAGAAAGGTTAATAATACGTGCACTATTTTCTACTTGTACTGTGCTTTTGATTTGGAGATCTCCATGTGAAATGGAACCTTTAAAATGTTGATATAGAACAGAGCTAAGATATACAGATTTTCACTGTAGACTTATGCATAAATGTTCAGTGAAACATCTCCATACAAAGATTAATAATATAAGACTAGTTATATTCAGATAATTTTCAATAATTGGAAATCATGAATATAAACTTACCCTTAAGTTTTTTTATAGTTTGAAGTCATGAGTGGATAATTATCTTGCATAGGCAACTATGTAAAATTGTCTATTTTTTTGAAAAACTTTCAAAACTTTTTTTGAAAACTGGTACACTGTGAGATGAATACCAGAATTGCTACATGCATTGTAGGCATTGGTGGTCAACCACTTACATTCAAACAATGAATAACTTGGTTTTATAATGTTCATCTTTTTTGTTAACTTTCTCATGGCTAAACCTGTTTTAACACTTTTCATTTCTGTCATGTGTTACTTCTGTCCTCAAAACTCCCACAGTTACTAAGATTCACAGTGGTCATAAAGGAGTTTAACCAGGAGGAGT
>PVIR01000362.1:20000-27500 GCA_004026965.1 Petromus typicus
ATCTGATTAACTCAGCAACACTTTTGTTTAATTACAAACAATTATATGTTCCCTTTGGCAACTGGTCATTTTCATTTACAATGGCATTGTCTTCCTTAAATGCAAGCTCTAAACTCTAATGAACGTCTGAGGAACTACAGCTCACACACATTTGTAGACACTAAGCAAATGTTTGTCTTTAAAAGTAAGTGAAGTAGTATTTAGTTTATAAAAACCATCAGTGTAAGGGAAAGTAACATAAAACAGCATGTTAGGGAGACTGAAAAAAGGTGAGTATAAGACAGGAACTTCTGCTTTCGAAAAGAGCCTACTATACTTTTAATTTTACGAGACTTTCAGAATATTTTCTTCTTTGCATTTTGAAATGTAAAAATGTTATGCAAAAGTCTATTAAATATTTTAATTACATCTTGAATAATTATTTTCAAATGTTTATTTTATTTAAAATAGTCAGTGGAGGAAATTATATACATTCTAAAGAAGGCAGAAAATTTTGAAAAGATGTTCAGTTTCCAAGAGATAACATACAGTTGACACCACATCTGATTCAGTCACACTGAGTGAAAAGATAGACACAGGTTATTTCTAGGAGCATTCTTTGCATCATTGGCCATGTGGTTAAATCCAATGATTCACAAGTTTGGTTTCCTTGTTTTCCTCTTTTGTGGAGATTATCTTTAATTGTGCTGCTTTAACAAACATTTCAAAGAGGAATTGCACATTATTTTTTACTTTACTCTTGACTCCTCACTACTGTCAAAATGACAATAGTCAGGAACAAGTGACTTTTCAACATAGTTGACTATTTCAGAGAATCAAATACAATAATTCAAATTTCTGAGCATATTTACCACTTACCTTTAATATAAAATTGCCTCTGGAGCTGGAAATTAAAGAATATCACTATTTCCAATGACATTTGTCAGATAGTAAGTTTCCTGAAGGCAGAAATGAAGTATCTCTTTACAACACAATTTGCACTTCTAACAGGACCTCATAATGAAGAGGGTGTGATGATAATTGAAGGTGAGGGAAAAATCTGAAAAGCATATTTCTTCTGAGAAGTTGTAAAAACTTCATTTCTCTTCATAATACTCTTTTTAAAGCTTGCTTCCTTCTAGGAAATAGAGATAATATCACTGAGCATGTAGCTTGGTGGTAGAGCAGTAACCCAGGCTATCAGACCCTGGGATCATTCCCAGCATGACAAAAATCAATGAATGACAAATAAATACATCAGATATCCATATGCAAAAAAAAAATCTAAAAGATAATTTTGCAGACATTAAAAGAACCAAAAAAGTAGTAAGAATCTACTTAACTTGTGTATAATATGGTTGGGAACAATTAAATACAAGTGAAGTTAATAATATAGCCTATATGGTATATCTAATAAATGTATCACTAAAGAGAAAAAAAGTCAAGTTACATCAGAATTGGACTAACTTTGGGTGTGATGATGCCCATTTATATTTATAGGACATGAGAGGTTGAGGTAGGAAAATAACCAGGAGTTTAAGGCCAGCCTGGGCTACACAGTGATCCAAGAGGAGCCTAATTTATGTTCTTAGATTTTGTTTCAAAACAACAAACAAAACAAAACTTTTTTTGACCAGAGTATCAACTTGATAGGTCAAAACTAAAGTCTAACAAGTTCTGGCAGCACATCTTTTATTTTGCATACAAATTTTATGAAAACACTATCACAGCTTCTGATTAATGCCTAACAGTAGTTTCTACAATTACTATGAAAACAGATGTGTATCAAGTCATTTGGAACTTTAGGCAATGTAATAAAATGATGAAAAATACATTTTAAAAAAAAATTGAGACAGGGTCTCACTTTTGTAGTTCAACCTGGCCCTGAGCTCAGCCTTGAATTCACAGCAATACTCCTGCTTCTGCCTCCCAAGTGCTGATGTTACAAGTGTGAACCACCATGGCTGGCACTGTGGTATATGGTTCTGATTGCCAATGAGCATGAGTCTCCAAGTCCGGAATTTTTGTATGTAGTTACTGGGGATCGAACCTGAGCCCTTGCACTTGCAAGGCTGATACAGGAACCACTGAACTAAATCCACGGCCCAAGAATACAGTTTTTGTGCAAGTAGAAGTGAGTAAAAATTCTTTAATGTGGTCTCACTTTTTCCACTTTTGCTTGTTGTTAAATGTGGTAAGTTTCAATTTTCACTTCTGCAAAATGGGCTTCTGCATCACAGTGCTGTTGAAAGCATTTAGAGATAAATAGTAAAAAACAAAAAAAAAAGAAAGAAAAAAAAAATTAGTATTGTGCCAAGTCTTTGGTAAATACCTAGGAGTGATGACAGATATTAACTGACATGGAACTCACATTTTCCCTCAATATCTTTCCCTAATAAATACTTTGAATTTAAAAGAAAGTCCTGTTTTAAAAAAATAATGTAAATTCATATTATTTTTAATTTTTAATCTTTGTTGGTACATTACATATATGCATCATGATTCCACTCCATAATGGGGATTTGTACCAGTATAAGACACAACTTAATTCTCATTTTTTCCCATAGCCCTACCCACCCTACCGCCCCCCCATATACATAAAACTTGTTTCCTTACTTTTTTGTTATAATCTCGTAAGTGAAATAAATAGGGCACAGATAGGTATATATCACATCTTTTCTCTGGTATGAGAAAATAAAGATGTAAATGAGTCCTAGAATTGTATGTTATATATTGTGAAATAGAAAATGTTCAATGTAAAATAGGAAGAAGGGGTAAATTCATATTATTACCTTTTTGTTTTTGTATTGTAAAGATCAAACCAGCACCCTCAGACATGCTAGGTAAGTACTCTACCAACTGAGTTACACCCCAGCACACACTATCATATAAACAGAGATAATATATACATCATATATAATATGTATATATATATATATATGATGTATATATATGTATATATGTATATATGATGTATATACAGTAGAGAGATCTTTACTTACTTATGTACTTTTGCAATATAGTCCATGTTTTCAAACACAGTTCATCATTTATTAGATCCTAAGCATTTTTATATTTATTTTGAGACAGGGTCTTGCTTTGCAGTTTTAGCCTGTCCCTGAGCTTACTATGTAGCCCAAGCTAGCCTTCAACTCACGGTAATCCTCCTTTCTCTGCCTCCTAATTGCTGGGATGATAGGAGTGAGCCACCATGCCCAGCATTGTGTGTGTGGTACTGGGGATCAAACTTGGAAACTTGTGCTTGGGAGGCAGCTGCCAGAACCATTGAGCCAAACCCATGGCCAATAAAACATTTTTATCTTGCAATCATGAAATGTTATAGCCCTAATGTTATTACCAATTTATTTTTCTTTTCATTGGTTTATTAATTTTTACCAAAGAATACTGACATTTATTTGGGAATAGTGCTGCAATGGGTATATTCATATATAGGTATATATCTGAATAGTAAACTATTCAAAGAAATTGAATATGCCTTCAGTTTTTAAAAGCATTTCTATAATTAGTTTATGTTTGTAATACATGTTGATTATATCCATCACAGTTAGTACAGGTATTGACTTGTTTCCTAAAAATAAACTTTCTTTGCTTTGGTTTGTTTTGAAACAAGGTTTCATTACATAGCCCAGGTGGGCTCAAACTTAAGCTGATCTGCCTGCCTCAGCCTCCTAAATAATGAGATGACAGATGCATACCACCATGTCCAGCTATTAAACTTGCATTTATTGAAATTGAATTTCTACAATCAATAATACTTAGCCTCGAATTTCTCTAGTTGAAGACATTGGCAACTGAATTTACCATTCCATATACCTAAAATTTTGTTTCACTTTCACTGATATACAACTAATCTCTTTGATATTCTCTATGTAAGAAAGGATATCTTGGGAAGATGGTTCTTAATTATAGTTAACCCCTCACCTCCCATGTTTTTCACTGTCTCCATCAGCATTCTCGTGCATTGTTACACTGTAGATATCAAACATATTCTAAAAGGTCAGTTTTAGAGAAATAAAAACATTGGAGTAATTATATGATAAATGAAACACCACTTAATGATAAAATCTACTTAGTTAATTTTGATTCATTTTTACCTTTTTCATTCTACCTCTCCCATTTCTTTCAGTGATGACTTTTTAAAATAAGTCCAAAACCTTACAGAACCTCGGGAAGAATAAATAAAATATTCAGCGGCAGGAATGTGAGGAATCTACCACCTAGAACTGGACTCAAGTACATATATATTGGGTCAACTGAGATGTCAGATATTATGTAATTCATCCAACATTTTTAGGAGTATTCCTATTTAATTGTATAATGCTTATATTTTAAGAGGTTCTTTCATGATCATCTAACAGTATCAGAAGCAAATCATGTTTGCTAAATGTGTAAGAAATGGTTCAGATTTATAAATTGCAGAGAACAGTCATAGACCTACATGGCTTTGGTCTGCAAACTGACTAGCAGTAATTGGTAACATAAACTTCACTGTCAGGAAGAGCTCTGTTAGATAATTTCTCAGTTTCAATGGTTGAGGAAGAAAATTTTATTATTATGACTGTTGACTTAATATTGCTAGCTTAAACTAAAATAAGCATTATAGTATTATCTCATTAATGCTCCAGGTTCAACGTTAAACCAGCTATTTATCTAGCACAAATATGAGTCATTACATATAGGTTAGCTTGTAAGAGTTGGCTGAAATGATTTTCTATGGCTCATAATAACTGCCCTATGAATGCTGTCTTTATTGCTTCCTATTTATAGATCTATATATTACACTGATCTGAAAGAATGTTTGGTTATCTAATATAAGTTGCATGTTGATGAAGATTTAAAACTTTCTCCTGGCTGGATGTCAAGGTATATGAGGAAATGATGAGATACTGTAATATAATGTGATTATTATTTTGAGACTTTATTAGTTGTATGGTATCTTCATTTTTATGTGCAAATTTTCACTAAAAAGATTTAATTAAGGGAAAGATGAAGAGAAAAAGACTCTAAACCATATATACTTCATCATTTTATCATGTTGGTGATGTTTATTCATTTTTATACCACTTAGCAAACACGTCCTAAAAATTCCTTTTTCAGATTGAATTGCATAGCATTCAACTGGAATGCAAAACTTTCTGCTTAAGCATTTGGTTAGGGATAAGAAAGTGTTTCAAGCAGTAATTTGTAGGTGATTGCAATGAAGTTTACAATATTGCTTTCTTTTACTTTTAGTCTTTAGGGAGAAGCTAACACATTCTTGGCTCACTGACAGAAGGTCCAAGAGGATGGCTCAGCTGTGGATATTTATGAATTTTGGGTTTTTAGACTAGTGCTCTTCCACCAGCTTGTTTGCCTCGTCTGGGAATTAGAGAGAAATTTTAATATGTGGGTCCTATTATATTTACTGAAACAAATATCACTAAAAGTAAGACGCAGGAAGCATTTTAGCAAGATTTCCATGTAATTTTCATGCATATCACACTCTGAGAACTACTGTAGTAACCTGAAAAAGATATCAAGATGGATACAAGTAAATTAATGGTGGGTAATTGGGATGAACCAGTGAATATTCTTTAATTATTTTTCACTATTTTCAGTTTGTAGCAAACAGGTATTTGTTCCATATCCTATAAGATTCTTAGATAATTTTGTAGCATATCATTGGTTGTGTCAGGTGCATGTGGGGAAGTCATGATGGTAACAATAGACATAAATGACCTTCCCAAGTGAAGGACTTGTAAATGTGTGGGAAAAAATAGAGCATGAACATGGGAATTTAATTCTTGGAAAATTTTCAGTTATTAAAATTAAGCAGTATCAATTTAAAAGAAGACGCCTCACGATCACTTAAAAACTGTGATGTAGGACCGTGAATTTACCCTAACCCTCGAAAGCACAAGGTCCTGAGTTTGATACTCTACCATACAGAAACCAAACCAAAACAAAATAAACTGTTTCATAAAACTGTGTTAAAGCGTAAAATAAAATGGTGAGAATTTTTATGCTTGTTTTCAAGTGTTTGATAAAACAGCAAGCATTATATTTAATACATGTATGATTTTTTAGTATGTTTAAATGATGCAGAATGTTTAGTTTTCTTTGTGCAGAGGCTCAGAGCCACCACTGTGTAACATGAGGAAGTACTTGTTCTCTTCATGTGCTAAACAAGGCAAAACTGACAGTGAGATCAAATAGAAATTGAAACTGTGCAACCTTTTCAAACAATCTCAAACAGGCTAAACAAAATTTAAACAATTACTGTTTAATCCAAAATTATTCTGGGGCGGGGCTTTAGCTCAGTGGTTCCAGCACCTCTCTTGCAACCACAAGGACTGGGGTTCAATCCCCGGAAACCACATACCATACTGGGTGTGGAAACTCACGCCCAGCAGCAGTCAGTACCACATACCACAGTGCCAGGCGTGGTGGCTCACGCCTGTAATCCCAGCACTCAGGAGGCAGAGGCAGGAGGATTGCTGTGATGTGAGTTTGAGGCTGAGCTCAGGGCCAGCCTGAACCACAAAATGAGACCCTGTCTCAAAAAACAAACAAACAAACAAACAAAAAAAAATATTTCTTTACTGCTTCCTAAATTTCAGTAGTTGTTATAATGTGAAATTATATTCCTTGTGCTGTTACAGACGGCATAGCCTCAGAGGCCTCACTACTTCTGTGATGTAATTCTTCATTATTACCATCCAAAACAGTTCCTCAGAATTAAGATTGCATTTGTGGTCTTCCCTAGGTGCCTTTAAAAGAGCTGCTTGCATTATTTCTGAATGAACAGTACAAAATGCCTGTATACCGCTTTTCATATGCAATGTAAACGACATTCCTAGTCTTTAGAATCCGTGTCTCTGAAGTGTGCTAGAAGGGGATAGAATCAGAGAATATCAGCTGGTATACACAGGACACTTGGATTTTGATTTTAAAGCACAACATCATGAAGAAGTAAATTCCACAAAACTTTGGTATAAGCAGAAACACCAGTGAAGACAGTAAATGTTGAAGAGGTTGAACCGTATTTCCTTTCCTTGTAAATATTTGAAAGCAGTTAATTTTATAAGTTCAGAATAGTTGCCCTGTATCCACAATAAAAACATGTCAGTATTTTATGTGAATTCCTTAGAGTTAAATATACAGGCTGTGTTCATGGCCCCAGGGGCCAGGAATTCCAAACACTAAGCATGAGGATACTGGGTCATTCTACCTTTGGCTTGAGGTTTAAGAGAACAAAGTGTTGAAGTTGCCTGAAGTAAAAAGAAAGTGGGAATTTCCTTAAGAAGACAACTCCACAAGAAGAAACACACACACACACACACACACACACACACACACACACACACACACTCTCTCTCTCTCTCTCTCTTTCTCTCTCTCTCTCATTAAATGCATACTCAGAACAAATCTTTTGATTTTTAATTCCTAAAGATTTTTGTAAAACTATAACTAAAACTATGCTTTCTGTGTACAGGATTTTGTTACTGTTATTTGAAGTTG
>PVIR01000362.1:30000-32500 GCA_004026965.1 Petromus typicus
ACTTCATACAAAGCAATTCAATGTGCCATTAGTTGTACAATTACTTCAATAAACAAATACATGTTATAAAAGGAAGTCAGAAACAAAATGCTTTCAGATACAGGACTTGCAAGCACCAAGACTCCGTGTTTGTTGATTCCTTTGGGAAGTGCCATTTTTAATTTTTTGGTTTATTTTCAGTGTTGCACAGGGCCCTTGCAACTGCAATGTTTTATTAATTTATACCAGGAATCACAGAATTATAGAGAAGGCCTTTCTAATCACTGAGGACTGCAGTTAGAATTGAGTACCATAATTCTCTTAAATTTAGGAGCTGAGGGTGTCAGTTAAAAAAATATCAAAATGCTGTTTTAATTTTTTGTCTCAAGTAGCCAGATTGCAAGTGGAAAAAGTACTTGGGAATGCCAACACATTTCTAGAATAGCTGTATTCCTTCTTACGCCCCAAATGGGACCTTGATGAAGACCTTACAGTACATAATCTCTTTAAAGTTCTTTTAAGCAGTGTTGTATTATGAGTACAATTAAAAGTCCATCAGTATCCCAAGTACTTGTGCATTATGTACCCTGCCACACTTCGCTAATGCGTCTTATCATTACATTGCTAATACTGTTCAGTGTAAAGACAGTCTTTCTGAGGTAGACTGTTCAAGTTCAAGGACAAGTCTTTTTCTTACGAAATGCATGACATTCAAAAAAAGACAACAAATAAATACTACATGTACAATATGTAGCAATGAGGTAGAAATGGTTATAAAGAACAACACTTGAATATAGTCAGATGATAAAAGAAAAACAAAGAAGTGAATATTCTCTAGTAACTGTATATAATCCACAAGAAAAACTCATCCACAGACGACCCACATGAGAGGGACAGTGAGAAAGACAGAGACAGTGAGACAGAGAAAGAGAGAGAGAGTGTGAAAGAGAGAGACAGAGAGAGAGACAGAGAGAGACAGAGAGAGAGACAGAGAGAGAGAGAGAGAGAGTATTAAAGCCTGGAAATAAACTTTTGCTTTTTTTTTTCTTTTGTATAAAACAAGAAGGAATGAATGTGCTCCCAACCTTGGTGTACTACAGATCCATTTTATAAATATTTAACATTCTATAGGACTGATTCATATATTCTCACACAACTCTTGTGGCAAAGCTGAGCCATGCTGCCGACATTCTACATATCACTGAGACAGGGAGGTGAAATTTTCCTGCTTTCAGTCTAATTGTCTTTGACAATTGCAGTGCCTAGTGCTACACTGCTTGTGTTGTATTTAAAAACAGGGGAAAGAGGAGAGACTTGTTCATTAAAGATGCAGTATCCCTGGTTCACACAAATGCATCTGGCAGGTTCAAAATCGAATGTCAACCAAAGGTCTTAGCAGAGTGTGAGCTTCAGTTCATGTGTTGGTTAGTCACAAGTACGGCTGGTTGTGAATTCCAAAATACTAATAGCTCCATGTTTGCTAATGTGCTTCACACAAAAACTGGCAGGTGATTCAATAACTGAAGACTTTACTTTTCATGAGAAAAAAAATACAATAGAACACTGAATTATAAAGGAGTTATGTGTGTCTCTGCATATATGAAGAAAGGAAGTAATCAACTGATTCCAAATAATGTAAAATGATGTTTGCTTTAAAGTTTAAACAGGTGGTGGTGAGAACAGCACACACACATACAAACACACACACTAATTATATTTATATTTATTTATATATATATATATATATATATTAAACTTTACTTTAGTGGCCTCAATAGTTCAACAAACTGTATCACTTTCACTTTGCAAAATGCAGATTCAATGATTATGATGCCCAATTTTTGCTAAGAAACATGAGAATTGAATTACAGGAGTATCTTTCTGCTTGGTGTTGGATACATTTTCAGAGAGAGAGATTCTAAATGCTTCTAAAAATACTTTCCAACCTACCATTATATTTAAATTTATAATGACCTATTGTAGGAATTAATTTGGATTTTATTTTGGATGTATTCTTTTGAAAACTGCATAGCCAAGTACTATGCAACCCATGTAAATTGACCTTGCTATTTTACATAGCATAGCCTCTGGATAGCTTTTATCACTTGCCCAGATGGTGTTTGGCCTATGTATTTTAGTGAAATGGTTTATTTTCTCCTTGATAGGTTTCAAATGCACAAGAAAACATTATACCCGTCTATCTGCATTTGAGTAGAATACAAACTGACTAATAGATAAACATTCTGTGTGAAAGTAAAGAGCCTTAAAGTATACTGCCTTCACATTCCATTGATCAGCTCAGTCAGCAAAGTTTTCCATATTGTCACTAATGATCTAAATATTTTGAGAGGAGCATGCCAGAAGTGTAGAGTATTTCTATTTGTGTCACATATTGGGTCATTATAAACTACCTCTTGAATTTCTATTGATCCTTTTACTGAAGCAGTTTCTTTCACTTCTTTTTCATCTTCCTTGAAATGCTCCTACAGTTGTGAAGACGACAATGAGGTGTTCTTAAATA
>PVIR01000362.1:37500-177473 GCA_004026965.1 Petromus typicus
CAGAGTTCAGGGAAGGCTGCCAGGGTTCACTCTCGTTTTTCCGGCCGTTTACAAGTCCTGACGGTGCATCTGAGTAGCTGCTGAGCATGGGTCGGTCCACAGGCCCTTCCAAAATGCCAGAATATTTCTCTGCGTATTTCTTGAGGAGGTTGGATGCAGTCAGGGCAGATATGTCGTCGTTTGCCCAGGCGTACTGATAGGTGCGCTGCAGGTGGCCTCTGTAGGCTTCCACTTTGTGGGCGGGAGACCGGGTGGTGGAGGTGATGTCAAAGTGCTGCTCTGGCCACTGGGCATGCTCTGGCGTCCACTGCATCTTCAAGCCTACGGGGTTTTGGGCGGAGGGGACAACAGTTAATTTACTCACACATTCAACAAAATTTTAAGTTTTTCTTCTAACTTTTTTTTTTTTAACATATTATCTTCCATCAATGGCATCTACAATATGAGGGATCCCTGGAGTTTGCAGTATGTCTTATGGTCTCAGAAATAGAAACTCTTCAAAATGGGCTAAATTTCACTCTGTACAGCATAAAAAAGTAAACTGAATGTGAAAGAAAACTCTGGAGAAGTCTCATTTTTTTTCCAGTTTTGAGTAATAAGCAAATCTATTTCTGCCAGGCCCATCGAGTTAGTTACTATCCGTGCACAAACACCCACATATATATGTATATATGTACACACACATTCCTCTCAAATTAGAATTCAATCATGGTTTCTCACCACAAACTATGCCTGGATTTTAAATATCTGGCATGCGATTGTATTAAGATGTACACTATAAAGCTCTTCTGTCTTTTCACATCACAGTTTCTGTTTTATATTTTTAACAATATAAAAATGAGACACAGCTGACAGATCACATCTAGGATACCTCTCTTATTTGGTACTGAACACCTAGTTAGCACAGTATAATGCTCCCTGCGCAGAACAATATGACACAGACATAGCAGGTCATTCCATAATCCAACTCTCATCTAAAGTGGTCCACGACAGTTTCAAATCTGCTTCGTGGAGTGCAGCAAAGCAATCTCCCAGGCAGCGCTCCACCGCTTTCATCGTACAAAGCCTACAACTCGGTATGAATTACAACTGGCTCCTTTCTGCCTCTCAGTTCTGTTGTCGAGTCTCTGAAAAAAAAAAAAACAAGCATCACTTGTCTGTCGGTCTTCTGGCGCTCTTACAATTCCCCCACCCTTTATGGCTGCCAAGGTACTAAGAGGGGAAGGGACAACATGTGTACACATACACCCCCCCCCCACACACACACAGGAGGGAAAGGAGGTAGAAGAGAAGAATGGGGGGGGGTAATCTGGATTGTGTACATTTCTGTAGGAAGGAGTGTGCAAACTAGATTATAAGATCATGTGGGTAACTGCACCATCTCTAGACGACTTGTTGAAGCAAGGTGATTATTTAGCAAACTGGCAGACAAGTACTTTCTCACTTAAGGGAACAGTTTAAGCAGTTAGAATCAAGAGAATCACCTGAATTTAAAATACAAAGAAGACCTTTAAGATTACCTTACTTCACAGATAGGGAAGCAGGGCCCAAAGAGATTCCCAAAGTACCCTGCAGGTCTCTCCTATGCAGTTAGTTACTGAAGAGGCCTGGAACCTGCTCTGCCTCCCAGTGCTGGCTCATCCCATTCTAATCTTTGCTGGGCCTGAGAGCTTCCTATTCTGGTACAGCTATATTAAGCAGGCCTCCTTAATCTCTTCTGTATTATCCAAAGTGAATTTTGCAAACAGTCTTGTGCCCTCTGGCAGAGATTCCTTGATAAGGAGGAGGCCTGGACTAAATGAAGCATCTGTGGCATCAGCTCCCTTCTGAATTCCAGTCTATTTTGACAGCATTCGCCCCTCCTGTCCTCCTCCCCCAATCCCTTTAGCTCCTCACTGCCCGACTCTGGCTTCTGACATGGCCAGCTTTGACTCACGGAGCTAAACTGAACACAGCACACAGTTTGGTAACAGAATGGCATGTTGATTCCCTTCGGACTCCCTCTTCCTTGTTTGCAAAACCACTGCACCAGACACTGGAAGTTAATTAGCAGGATGATGCTGTGCTAATTGTGTTAATTTACAAGGTTTTAGTCAAAGAGAATCATGCCAGGGCTGGCACCGCTGTCATGCTTCCGACTTAATGATTAAGAAATACTGAAAACAAGGTGGGAAGGATTGCAGTAATTACACAATAAATGAAGAAAGCAACAGGATTCATTTGCAAATATATTTTACTACAGTTGTACTCATTTGCATAGAGAGTTTTAAAAAGAATCCATGTAGATATTCATTTGCAAATCAACAACTCAGTTAAATTACGACTGAATGCTGCACAGTACAATTTAATCAACCTTTCATATGTGTACATTTAGTAACTAAAGACATCATTTCTCTTGTATGTGCAACAGATTCTTCCTTTTTATTCACTTTCACTCAATTACCCCAAAATCTTTATGTTTGTTTCAGAACTTTATTTTAAAGCATTCTCTTCAAATCAGAAGACCGTACATCCTGAGGACGTGTACTTGGAGCATTTCACTCAGACAAACCTGGGGAAGAATGAATGTGATATTCTTAATTGTTTCTGCTTTCTCAGTCATTACTATTTAAGGAGGAGGAAAATACACCGCAAAATGCGTGAAATGACCGGAGCTACACTTAAAGGGGAAAACATGCAATTTTAATGAAGCAGCGTTTCAGGAATCCTACTTTCATTAAATTCAACTAGAAATTATTAAGAGCAAATCACTAGGAACCAATCACAAGTTAACAGTATCTAAATTCTTCTAGTGTCATGGGATTTACTTTAAGCCTTATAAAAGGAGAGAATATTAATGTGAGTGTAATGTAGAACTGTCTAAATGACCTATAAATTCATTAGTCCTGTAAATTATTTCTAGGGAATATCCATTATGATATTTTTTCTTTAAAAAGTTATCAACATATTGAACAGACAAAGTACATATGTATATTATGATTAAACATTTTATTAGGCTGATACAGAAAAATGTGACTGTTTCTTGAAGCAAGGGTCCAATAAGTAATTAGAAATTTTAAAAAATGAATTTCACCAGAACACACACATATAAACACATGCTCACTTTAAAAATATGGCTTCCTTTCATTTAGATTAGCTAAATATTGTTTGCATTAATTAACACACACAGATAACAAATATGATAGAAAAAGTATCCTTTAACAAAAACAGAATTGCTTTATATAGAGTACAGTGGTGTGTACCTATAATCCTAGCACTCTGAGAAGCTGAAACAGGAGGATCAAAAGGTCAAGGCCAGCCTTAGCTATTTAGCTGGACTTTGTCTCAAAGCAAAAGAAAGAGCTAGTGATGTACTTAGGATGAGGTTCTCGATTCAGTCCCTAGGGAGGGAGAGTTCTGGAAGGGAGGAAGGGTGCAAGAAAGAGAGAGAGAGAGAGAGACAGAGACAGAGAGACAGAGACAGAGAGATAGGAGGAGAGGAAGGGGAAGGGAAGAGAAGAAAAAAGAAAAAAAAAAGGACACTACTTGGGATACACTAAATTTTTATAAACTGGGGGGGGCGACCCTGTACTGTCTCCCATAATATTTTTTTATAATTTATTAATTTATGAACAAAATGCAAATATAATTTCATTAAGTTGTATCACAGTAAAAAATATAAGTATGCACTTTAAATAAGATTGTCCATTTTCACTGAATAGTTCTGCATAGTTTATCTCTAGCAAAACTAATTAAATTTCATAAGATTTCTATTTCATCTGAAATTAAGCAAAGAGCCTATTTGTCAAAATTATTTATTTGGAACAATTACTGGATACACCATTGGCTTTCGATTCCCAGGCTATTTTGAGCCATGCTTACCAAGATAATTGAAAGTTTATTTATTGATCCATGCTAACTAATAATAATCTTAGCGTGGCTACAAAAGGAAAGATTGAGTTTTTATTAAGCTTAAGGGACCACAGTTGTTCACATCTCCTGAAACATGAGAGTTAATCCAGTGCTTCAAAATCATTAAATAATTTGAAAGCATAAGTTAATAGTCAACTACAAATTGGTTTTTATTATAGCAGAAGCTGAGCTTCTCTTGGCTTTGAGATCATAGCCTTCTTATGACCATTTTTTGAATGTACAGCACTAATTAGAATTAACACCAATCATGTTTTTGTTATTCCACTTATTGGTGGTGATATTTTAGATGCAAAATGAAAGAAAGACACAGAAACAGATATTCTTTGAATAAAAATATCACGCCTCATTTGATCAGAATGTTGTTGAGTAAGCAGCAGGACATTCCTGTCATTCAACTTGGCATTCCAAAACCAGTGAGGCTTTATTTTTTGACAAGAAATTTTGCTACACTATCCAGGCTGGACTCAAACTCTTGCATTAAAGTAATTTCCTATCTCAGATTCCTCAGTTCAGGCTTGAAAACTACTGATGTGCACCACCTTGTATGGTGAGTTTTAAAAACAGCTTTTACGTGATTTGTCCTTAGAATATCAGAAGAAAATTCTCAAAAATGACAATTTTAACATCACTTGAAACTTCATTCCAGAATAGTAACTCCTCCTGCTGTTTAGAAAGCCTTAAATTAAAAATTCAGACCATAAAAGATACTAAGAAGAATACTTCTTAAAAACAATTGGAGAACTGCTCTAAAACAAAAAAATATATATATATTTTGAAAAGATGAGAAAATTCTTAATAAGACAGCAAATTGCACAGAGCTGTGTTTTGAAAACAGATGATTTAATAGAAAATTTCTTTTAAGGTAATTTATCATAAGGGTTATATAGAAATGATAGATGCTACCATAAAACACCTGAGTGTAATGTTCTTATTATTCACTTTCAGCAAATCTGTATGTCCTATGTGTCTTGGGGAAGGGGGGTGAATAACATTTACCATTCTTATCATTAGTGGCAAATTATAATTTCTGTTTAATTAATAAAAATTACTGCCTTCTTGCTCTATAATCTCTTTTTTTAACACATATTCCTAGAAATATTGATTTGAAATGCTCACTACTCCACCCTGCCCTTGGACACACATGCTATTCAATTGTTCTTCAGGTCTGAAAAAGCAACTCTTTTCCGCCGTGTTCCCACAGGGAAATACTAGCTGTCGGGGACTCTGCCCTCATTTGTAGGTTTTCTCAGACTTCCCGAGGGCAGGGACCTGAGGCAAACACCTGCAGGCATGGCAGCCTCACTGGCTCTAGGATAGCTGCCTGGTTCTTCCTCAGACCCTCAAGATAACCTTGCTCTGCCTAGTCCATTCCTTGGGGCTACTTTACCTTGAGCTTTTCATTATTTACTTTTAAAATTTAAAAAGTTTAATACACTACTGACCATTTGAATACATACTGTGAAGCAACTGTAATAGTTTATAGTCTCTGTAGTCGATGCAAGAACTTCATCTTTGTGATCAGAAATGAATGAACAAATATACAGTGTTCAACATTTCAAGATGATAAAACATTCATTGGCCAGAACAAAATTTTTAGGTAGCAAAGAGTCTTCTAAGGACTGCTACACTTCCAAGTACCCAGCACTTCCTCTGTGTAACGTCCTCTTATCATGCCTCTTCAAGGCAGCAGGGGACCACACCAAACGTGGGAGCAGTCTCAGCATCCTTTTGTCCACTCATCCTCGTCAGCCAAGAAGCCAGAAGAGCAGTCAGTGTCCAATATACTGCATTACCTGTGCTAACCCATTGGATTGGGACATTTCCTCAGTCTGTTTCTGACAATTTCCACCCTTATAACGTGGTGCTAGATCTAAAAATAGTAAATAGTAAGTGGGTGAGTGAGAGGAAGAAGCAGTGAAATCACACACTGGGTACCCATCCTGTGCAAGGCTTTGGGGTTCCACACTAAGAAGTTTACTTAATCTGACTTTTCCTGAGGCTTTCTGTGTTCTTCATAATATCACATGCTAAGTTTTCTAAAATCATACTGTTTTGACCCTGGGGATTAATGAGATTTTAAAATGAGACAATCTCACTTGCAGTCTGACATTTCATTTACTATGGTTTCCTAAAGGCCAGAATACACTCTGGTTTGTTACAGAATTTTATTTGGAGCTGTTACTAGATTGTTCAGCCAGGAAACTGAAGAAACAAAGGTGATGTAGAATTTTGTTTGAGTGAAAATTTCAGTCTTGGTAATCAGAGCACTGGCTCTGTGTATGTCAGCATACGTTTGTTCTAATCCCAAGTTGCTCACACACATTATGCTCAGAGTTAACTTTTCTAAGATATATGGATAATGATATCATCAGGTGCCTTACCAGAAGTCTGCCTTCTAGTAGGCTTATAAAAAGTTATTATTTTGTAGCAATATTTTCCACACATGAACCAATCAAATATTTCTCCATTTTAAATTTTTCTCCAAATAATCTGGGGGTACATTTGACTTAGAACAAATTACTGGCTAGATAGAAAAATTTTAAATCATTTCTAGAATTTTATCAATCAGTTTTTCTTTAGCCTGAGGACTGCTATTGTGAAGGAAACTTTCCACTAGAAAAGCTGGTTCTAAGAAAGTGGCACACACCTATCGTGCTAGCCCTTGTAGCCTGAAGCAGAAGAGCGTGAGTTGGTAGCCAGCATGAGGTGCCTGGTGAATTCAAGGCCAGCTGGGACCTCACAAGGTGATTCTGTCTTTAAAAATATTAAAGAACAAAAGAGCATAAAAATCCTATCAACAGCATGATCTCCTTAATCAAAAAGGGGTCCAAAAGTTTTCATAATATTTATTTTTAATGTTAGTAACACAACCTTTTAGAGAGTAAAACTAAAACAAAGTATTGCAAGGTTTAAAACCAATTGAGAATCTTCTTGGGCTAGGGATTTGGCTCAGTGGTTCCAGCACCTGCCTTGCAAGCACAAAGTCCCAGGTTCAATACCTGGTTGCCACATACAACAGTGTCGAATGTAGTGACTCACACCCACCAACAATTAGTATCACATACAACGCTGGGTATGGTGGCTCATGCATGTAATCCCAGCTCTCGGGATGCAAAGATAGGGGGATTGCTGAATTTGAGGCCGAGTTCAGGACCAATTTTTCCAAAAACTATTTTTATAAGAGCATCCATGCCCTCTTAATCAGAGAATGGGAAAAATAATTGATATTTTTTTCCATGATTCAGTATTATCAGTGGAATGAAGGACAATAGTTTCTAAAAGGAAAACAAAACAAAACCAAAAAACTAAAACTGTGGCTCATTTGTCCTAACTTACTAGATTTCTTGCCATTAGCCATTTGACACTGCCTTTATTCCTAACATACTCTATGCTATAGATTTTGATGCACAAGGTAATATTAAAACATGTTTTATTAGTCAACTAATAAAGCTTGAGCTTTATTACTTTAAGAGGTTGTTTCAGATACTCTAAAGATACACTTCTGTCTTCCCATAGAAAGCTGTTAAGTGTGTGGTATCTGGACAAGTGACAGATATGGTGTCATCACACTGGGCTTCATAAGATCCTTACCTTCAATGTTTCAGGTACCATGACTTGGGCCAGGATAGGACATAGTTTGCACTTAAATTTTACTTGTGGAGGGCTGAGAATTTAGCTCAGTGGTTCTGGTGCCTGTCTTGCAAGTGCAAGGGCCCAGGTTTGGTTCCCCAGTAACTACATACAATACTGGGCATGGAGACTCATGCTCAGCAGCAACCAGTACCACATACCACAGTGCCAGGCGTGGTAGCTCACATTTGTAATCCCAGCACTCAAGAGGCAGAGGCAGGAGGATTGCTGTGATGTGAGTTTGAGGCTGAGCTCAGGGCCAGCCTGAACCACAAAGTGAGACCCTGTCTATTTTTTTTTTTTTTTTAACTTGTGGATAGCTTATGATTTCAATCAGCTTTCTTAAAATGTGTACCTTTTGTGTAGAGCAAGAAAACACCCACTCATCAAAACATCACCAAATGAAGATGACCATCCTGTTAATATCTCCTAGTGAGAGTGAAACTTGGTATGCATCAGCCCGATGGGTCATTATTTTTGATATTCAAGACATATGTAAAAAGACTGATTGCCTTTGTGAGGAAGAAAGTGCAGCAAATTTACATCAATGAAAGAAATATCACTTTTAAAATGTAGAGATTGTCTTCATCATATGATCAAGTGCATACATTATTATGTAAAGCACCTCAGAAAGTCACATCCATATTTAAACAAATAATTTCTTTCTTATGGAGACCCTAGAGTTTCTGCTACTATATCAAACTATATAAGTGAATGTAAAATTACTTTTATAGGGAAATTCATAGGTTATCATTAAAGTTTAGACAGGTTTTTGTGTGTAGGAGAGGGGGTTAAAAGTTTATTGTGAAATTTTTAAAATAATAATTTAAAAACAAATAAAGCCCTGCTCATAATTATAAATCCTGTGGTTAGTAATTACAAGGTATATACATACCTTTTAAAATATGCAAATGGTTCACACTGAGTTTTGAGTTTTACCACTTAATGCAAGGAAAAAATTCTGAGGTTAGCACACCGATGTTTCCATCTTAAGGCAAATCTTCCCTTGTTTATGCCACCTCTGTGTATTTTAGACAGTTTTAATACTGTATTGTAGTTAACCTTTATGTTTCTTACTTTATAGCCTCTCATTTCTCATGCTGTCTCTTCCCTTTCACCATGTATGGTTTTCAGTCCATTAAGACTCTTCACCCTTCCCCCACTTCTTTTTGTCATACAAAGATCATCAGGGCATACCATATATGTCCACAGGACTGCCGGCCTAATGAATATGTATGTGCCATGGCACAACAGAGTGCTGCTCTTGTTTTGCAGCATCAACCCTCTTATATGTGTAAATAACAGGTGAGCAGCGGCACACAAAGATAAACAGGGTTAGCACAACCACAAAGCCCCAGCTAGACTCCAAGTATCCAGCCTACACCACTGACCCAGAAAAAAAAGTCTAAATGTTGAAAATGTACTTCTCCCAAGTGTTTTGAGTCCTTGTTTTCATAAAGAACTTTGCAGAGATGATAACTGTCAGCCTCCTAAAATTTTGAGGCTATTAAAGTTGATTCTGAAGATACTATTTTGCCATATAACACATATTTGCACTTGTAACTTTTAATGAACACAGATGAGTCAAAGCACTGTCTAGAATTATGAGATGACTGCTTTAGTTCTTCAGTCAAAGCCTAAAATGTTATAATTATCATCACGTGCACACATCTATTTGTAAGTGTATTCTGTTTCCAGTGTTGAAATGCAAAGCTCAATTTAGCTAAATTTAAACGGAACTATATTTGTGCCAACAGTCAAACTGGCATACGCCAATAAACAAACTCAAAATCTCCCAAACCCAGGATCTTGTGTAAAACAGAATTTGCATTCATCATTTTTTCGGTGTTCTTTTGAAACCTAATTCTAAAAAGACAGTTTACATAAAACAAACAAGGTATACAAGATTGCTTATTCAAGGTGAAAAGTTCTCTTATATACTACTGAAATTAGACAAAAAGTAAGAATATTTCAACCATTCTCCTTGAAAATTCCCCACTTTAAATGATGGGGAAATATACAAAATAAAGACAAAATTTGTTTAGGATATTTATGCATCTTTCTCTTTTTGGCAATTTGGGCATCAATTTTTAATGCAATAGCAAAATACTGTCTTGGACTTTGAAAAAAAAAATGCTCTACAGGCAGGGCTGGGTGACATAGTGCATTAATTCAGTGTCCTTCACTCCTGGGACCTGTGTATAATTTAGTCCAGCCTGAAGAAAATAACTTTGATCTGAAGGCAGTGGAAAAGCTACATATGAAATGAGTTTTGGTAGGTTTAGTGTTGTTTCTTCCATCGAAGAGGACGTATGAAGATAAAGTGCTTTCGAACACAAGCAGCACAGTCCAGAATTAAAAGTGAAGAGCTCTTAGCAGAAACAGTAGTTCCATCACCTTTACGTTTTCCCCTCCTGGCCCTGTAATAGCTTCTAGTGAAATAAATCTGAGCACCACGTATAATTGGGATGCTCTGATTTCCAGATAAACAGAACACCGCTGTACTGCAGTGAGGAACGTCTGGACATCAGCGCTGCTGGCTTTTCCACTTGTGGAAACAAAGAATACTGTGTAACAATACAGGAACAGACAAGGAAGCAGCATCTTCAAAGAAAGTGGCATTTCCAGTCCTAGATGAGGTGCCTGACAATACACAATGCCAACAGAAGGACATGAGGGGGGACCACAAACAAAGAAACTCTTTCTTTGGATTCTTTCTTGACCGTGGGTTAATTTTTTTTTCTGTTGTAAGCTGAGTTCGGGGTTTTAGACCCTCAGTTTCAACTCCAGTCCTTTGAACTTCTTCTTCTTCTTTTTTTTTTTTTTTTTTTCTTTTGAGGCAGGGTTTTGCTAAGTTGCTAAATTGCTAATTTGCCCGGGCTGGGCTCAAACTTGAGATACTCCTGTCTCAGCCTCCCAGAGTGCTATGATTATAGGGTTGCTCTCCTGTATCTACTGTTTGTGTTATTTACAACAATGTTTAAGTGCACAAGTTAAACTGCTGTCATGTTGGAATGTGCCATTATGTCTTTCTGCAAAAATATAGGTTTTTGGCTAAATTCAATAAAATAACTGATATAGTAGTAGGTGCATTAATCACATAAAACATTTCTTTTCTTTTGATTATAATTTTCCAAATAATCTCAATCCACTTCTTTTCTGTATCTTTAATAGAAAGATTAAAAGTAAAGTTACTTTCAACATTGTTTTCATCCGAGTTGAAAGCTGAAGGATGTTACTGCTCTATAAAAAGGTCATTCTTTTTTAATGATGATTATGATTACTGACCTCTTTAGCTTTTGTTAAATACCATGTTTGCTCATAATTTGATGAAAAAGCAGTATTTTTGAGTTATGTTTTTAAATGAGTAGATCATTTGAAAATAATTTAAAGTTTGTGTGTTTTAATTTTTTGTGTTAAAAAGCTAATGAGTTAAATCTATTATCTCTTTGATTTATCTTATCTTATTCATAGCACCAAGATTTCTTTAACAACAGGAAAACTAAATATATATCTCTAGCTATCTAGGTAATAAACAGGCTATGCTTTTAAGTATGTCAAATAATGTGTCTGGGATAGTGAAGGGAGAACATGAGTGAAGGCGTACATCGGTCGTGCTAACCCATGGGAGATGAGCCAGAAAGTTCCCTAAGAGCTTGAGACCAGCCTGGGCTACACAGTGAGTTCATAGTAAGCCTGAGCTAGATAGTGGGAATTCTTTTTTTTTTTTTTTTTGAGACAGGGTCTCCCTTTGTAGTTCAGGCTGGCCCTGAGCTCAGCCTCAAACTCACATCACAATCCTATGGTAGGTGGTGCCGGAATCACCGAGCTAAATCCTGGGCCCTATAGTGGGAATTCTTAAGAAATTAATTTTTTCCTTTCAAACATGATCTATACTTCACTAACAACATTGGATACTGAAGTACATCCTGATAGATTTTTACTTGGGAATGAGGTAGTGAAAGGTTTCTCCAGGCTCATCTCAGTGCATGTTAAGCTTGCATGCTCTCACTGAGCTATCCTCAAGCCTGTGAAAACATGATCTGATTTACTTAACTACAGTGTAATGTGTACATTTAACAAAATCAAAAGTAAGCATTACTTAAAATTTCCATATCTATACATTTATTATTTGTGGCAAACACCAATCAAACACCTAAAAAAATTTCACACTTATAAAAATTCTAAGTCTTATTTATGATCCTGAAGTATACTATAAATTCTCATGTCCTTAATTGAATGTATATTTTGGGGAATCTCCGAGTTTATGTGTACAACAATCTCTTTCAATCATATAAATACATGACATAGGAAAACAATTATTTATTCGAGTTTATTCTTGTGCTTTCTGTATAATAGACTTCCTATTAAATAGAGTGGCCAATTGACAGAGTTGATCACAAGTCACAGATCCAAGAACACTCTGCTATTCCCTAAATGAAGATGGCTACAAATGTCCTTCTTTGAAGTAGATTCTTAGGAGAATCAGAATGCCTAAAAAATATGGCAGTCTCACTCTACATTTACTCCATGATCATTAAACAACTGCTTCTCTAACCTGTGCAGACTTGCAGGTTAGGATTCTGATATGCTTTTCTTCTGTTTCTATACTCAGCCACTGCTTTGGTAATTTTTTGTAAATTATTTTTTCCAGTTCAATCTCAAATCATATAATAATTATAAACAAATCTATTTAAATATAGCATAAAATATGATGGTTTGCATCTTTGGATTTCAATTCTAGAAGCATAAAAAATGTTACTAGAATATCCAAATGAAAACACTGGGTTTTTTTTGTTGTTGTTGTTTTTCTCAATTTGAATACTAACATTCTAGGCAAAAATTAATAGGAAGTTAGCTAAAAACATAGCCAAACAACATATTTTTAAAAGTAGAAAAATCAAGTTCTGTGCCTAACATACACTGCTTTACTCCTTCTGTAATATTCATATACATTCATAAAGCTTTGCTTCTTTTATTTTATCTCTCCTGAGATATGCATTAATAATTATCTGGAGAATTAGCACACATAGTCCACCAGCTCTCTCTATTGCTATGACTTTAAATAGAAGATCCAAGGATAAAACACAATTGGAAGGAGAGCCTGTTCATCAGGAGGATAACCTCCACACAAAAATCAGCAATGAATCACTTTTAAGTTTTTACCTCCTTTAGTACTTTCTGTTCCTAAGAAGAAAAGAGAGAAAGTGAGGGTGACCTTATTTAGAAATATTAGTCAAGACAGCCTTTGCTGTTTTTAAGGAAATGCAATTGTAACCTCACTGTGTGCATCCAGTCTTCTAGGGTGTAAATTGGATGATGACTTGGACAATTCTCTCTTCATTAGTGAGCTGTGGAGAGGAAATATAGAGGTGGCTTTTGCATTTCTTAACTCGGTAGTGACTTATAGCTGGATTCCAAAGCATCAGGGACACACACACACACACACACACACACACACACACACACACGCACATACACACACCTCTGGGTTTTTCCTAGACAAGCTGCAGTAATGGAAATGAAGTCTAATCAGACTCATTACTGTTTTCAGCAATTTGCACCACCAAAGATGCTTATTAGGTAACTGTGTTTAATAAACCACTCTTTAGAAAAATACCAGTAATGAGCTCTTAACAGCCAATCTTTAGCATGAATGTAATGTGAAAAGTGTTCCTAGCACTGAATAGATTTTCACATTTAGTAGTGTCATAATTAAGCTCTCCGAATTGGTTGCTGTGATGTTAGATTTATTACAACAATTTTATTTTTTCTATGTTAAGTATACTTGGAATTACAGACATCTTCTATTACAGTTGGATTCTATTCATTGTACAACAAAATCTAAGCTATGCCAACCTGGTCAAAAGGTTTTTCAAAAGGGAATTTGTTAACAAATGCTAAACAAGGATTATATAACTGGTAACTGATAAATGCTTATCAAGTATTTTCTCCTCAGTATCCCTACATTTCATAAATATGTCTTCTGTCATTTGATTATGAAAAATTACAAAGTTATCCCAGATACAAATACATTTGAACCATTAAAAAGATAATAGCATTCCTATCATTAAATTTAAATATCAGGAAACAGGGGCAAGGGCCGAGGGTTTAGCTCAGTTGTTCCAGCACCTGCCTTACAAGCGCAAGGGCCTAGGTTCATTCCTTGGTGACCACATATAACAATGCTGGGCATGGTGCCTCATTCCCACCAGCAATCAGCACCATACACCACAGTGCCCATTCTGGAGGACATGCCTGTAATTCCAGCAATTGGGAAGCAGAGGAAGGAGGATTGCTGTGATTTCAAGGCTTGCCTGGGCTACATAGTGAGCCCATAGAATATATAGAGAGCTTAAAAAAAAAAATCAGCCCACCCAAATTTAAAGACCCAATTCAAAAATGGGCATCTGAAATGAACAGATACTTTTCAGAGGAAGAAGTAAGAGCAGCTAAGAAGTATATGAAGAAATGCTCAACATCATTGGTCATTCAAGAGATGTAGATGAAAACAACACTGAGATTTCATCTTACTTGCAAAGAATGGCTACTATTTCAGACTTAGCCAGCAACAAGTGTTGGTGAGGCTGCACAGAAAAGGGAATCCTTCTCCCCTGTTAGTGGGAAAGCAGACTCGAACAACCTCTATGGAGATCAGTGTGGAGATTCCTCAAAAAGTTAGGATCGGAGGTCCCAATTGATCCTGCCATTGTTCTGCTAGGTATATACACAAAGGAATTAAAAAGATTCATTTCACAGCAACATATGTGCACTCATGTTTATAAAAGCTCAGTTTGTGATTGCTAAATCTTGGAAACATCCAAAATGTCCATCAACTGGAGACTGGATAAAGAAGATGCAGTTCTTTTATAGAATGGAGTATTACTCTGCCATTAAAAATGATAAGACTGAGTCATTCATAATCAAATGGATGTACATTTTGGATGTCCTCATAAGCGAAATAAAAAGGTCACAAATGTATAAGTATGGTGTCTTTCATCTGGTATGAGAAAATGAAGTTATAAATGAATTGTAGTATGTATAGTTGATATTGTGATATATATATATATATATATATATATATAGTTTGTTTTGTTTTGTTTTTGTTTTTGTTTTTTTTAAGGTTTTTTGAGACAGGGTCTCACTTTGTGGTTCAGGCTGGCCCTGAGCTCAGCCTCCAACTCACATCACAGCAATCCTCCTGCCTCTGCTTCCTGAGTGCTGGGATTACAGGCGTGAGCCACCACGCCCGGCACTGTGGTATGTGGTACTGGTTGCTGCTGGGGTGAGTCTCCACACCCAGTATTGTTATGTGGTTACTGGGGATCGAACTTGGGTCCTTGCACTTGAAAGACAGGTGCCAGAACCACTGAGTTATATCCCCGGCCCAGAAATAGAAAATATTTAAAAGGGAAGACAGTGTAGGGATAAATAACAAGGGCAAAATGAATGTGGTAATAAAGAAAAAAGGAAACAAAGATTATGTATTTAGGGGGTGGGGAGTTGCAGGGTGGGGGAAAAGGGAAAAGATGAGAATCAAATTGTGTCATATTCTGGTACAAACTCTCATTGTTGAATGCAATGATGATGTGTATTCATAATGTACCAATCACAATTAAAAAAAACCAAAAAACAAACAAACAAAAAAAACATAGGCATGGGCATTCTGAAAAGAAGAGTTTAAAAAATGCCGAACATTTATAATAACAGTACAACTGATGTTACATTGCAGCATTAGCTACTCAGAAAAGTGTTAATGCCATCTTTCTCTTTGATTCTTTCCTTTGTGTAGCACTATTCACTTAGCTCTTAACATTAAAGAATGAGAGTATTGAGATGTACTATTTTTATATGTACTAATGAAAGTGGTGAGAGTTAGCCAGACTTCTTAGTGATAGGGGGAAATTTTTACATACTTCTAAGGACAGGAATTATTTCTATAGAAGATTATGCAGTTGTTAACATAAGGACATAACCCATAGTATCTATATTGCATACACCAGCAGATTGTATGCTGAGGTATAGCCTTATATATACCATTTACTTAGAAGGAATTGAAATTTTTTTGAGACTGTCTTAAAATAACGTTTAGGAAGTTTTTCAGCTTATATCCCTGAAAGGAAATCTCTCGCATGGTAAGATGAAATATTGTTAATGCAACTCAAATGACAACACAATAAATTCTGGAATGTGATTATGGACATTGCAAAATACAGTAGGTCCAGAAGGATAATAAATGAAGAAGTACAATTACAATTGGAGACCCACAGTTTACAATGACTCATGATAAAATGCTAGGAAGGGCGCTGTACCAAAAGTTTCTGCTCCTCATGCAGTCTCTTTGTTCTAACCTCCTGAGTGTCACAACTACTAACTGGAGCCAATAGCCAATGTTATTGTTTACAGGTGTCTCAAACAATAGGGCCAAGAAAACAGACTGTCAATGAAAGGACTTGTTTCATCTGATTTTGTGGAAGGGATTTCTTTACATTACAGAACAGAAAAGAAATTGTTATGGGTTTCATTAAACATCCCCTGACAGCCTCTAGGCAGGGCATTTTCAGAGGTGGGTGAGTCTAGAGTGTGTGTGACACTGGGTTTCTTTGTGGTGTAGCACTGGGCTCAAGGGCCCTCGGAGGGTGTTAGTGTTGCACACTACAAGTAGCCTGGGTGAAATATATGGGATTGAAAGAGCTGTGGTGGTCCTTTGTTTTGCTACCTTCTAATTGCCATGAACTGCACCTAATCAACATGACTGCTGGCTATGCCACACTGCTTTGGATCTAGCCAATTATAGAACAGAACCTTTACAAATAGTGAGCAACATAAACTTTTCCTACTTAACTCTGAGTGCCAGGTATTTTGTCAAGTATTCTCAGCAATGAGAAAGTTAACTAAGACAGAAAACACAGTTGTTCCCTTGTGAATTCATATCATTTTCAAACAAAAAATATCTTCCTATTTAAATCTTGATTCAATTTGTATCCAGAACCACAAAAGCATAAACCAGTATTGGAAAGCCTCGCATCTTTTCATTTTTAAAGGTGCACAATTAGTTTTAGAACACAGTAACATACACACTAAGAGAAAGTCCTCTTCAGTGTTTTGAAGTACCTTCTTAGTACTTTGAACAACTTCATTTATGACTCATACCATGTATGAGTGTTTTATTAAAGGGAATGCATATTTTATTCATTCACTTTTATTATAAAAGTTGAGACTTTGAGATGTCAAATAATGGTAAAGACAACCATAGTAATACTGGCTAATAAGAATCATTATTTTGTTAAATTGTAAAACTAAATTTCCATAATGATACAGCTGTACTTATAGCCATGCATTTTAATTAGGAATAGAGTATCTAGTTAATAGATCTAACCCTGGGTTATAGAAAGCAGGCATAATTTTTTTTTTTTTTTATAGGTTTTTTGAGACAGGGTCTCGCTTTGTGGTTCAGGCTGGCCCTGAGCTCAGCCTCAAACTCACATCACAATCCTCCTGCCTCTGCCTCCCAAGTGCTGGGATTACAGGCATGAGCCACCACGCCCGGCACTGTGGCATGTGGTTCTAGTTGCTGCTGGGTGTGGGTCTCCACGCCCAGTATTCTTATGTGGTTACCGGGGAATCGAACCCGGGTCCTTGCGCTTGCAAGACAGGAGCCGGAACCACTGAGCTAACTCCCCGGCCCAAGCAGGCATAAATTTTATAGGCCTTCATTTCTAACATGAGTAACTTCTGTTACAGAGGATGGTACACATTCAGGGACTAATGTAAAGAAAAAATACGTGGAAACACACATTATCATGTAAATCAAGTTATGAGTTGATGAACCTGAAGTTGTGGATTTTATACTTTTGGTCCCTAATCATTTAGACAATAATCTAAAGATGCAGCGAAGTACATATCTGGCTTACAAGTAATTTTTTTAAAAAATAAGAATCATGAACCTTTAAAATTTTCAGAGACCCAAAATGTCTACTATCAGCTTTCACCATTCTTGTTCCCTTTCAATTTCAATACTTGCCAAATTCTCATGCTAAAAAACAAAAAACAAAACAACAACAACAAAAAAGACTAACAATAAAATATCATCCACATATTTCCATGGAACAAATAAGCAAAACAATAAACTAAAATGAAACCAGAAAGTTTCTTTTATTGTCCTTAGATTAAATCATTTCAGGAATATTATTCTCCTCTCCACCTCGGCAGGTGGGACAATGTTATTTTTATCTTTCTTTTCTTATTTCAAGCAGTTTATCAATTAGGAGAAAACAGATCTCAGAGGTTTCAAATCTTCAAATCAGAACCCAGTAAGAAATGATCTTTGAATCTCCAAATCTTGATAATTTTTACTATCATTACTACAAACAAGGAGAATCTGTTATATAAACTATTTAAAGTAGGGCAATGAGATTCATGCTGTATCACCTCTTATGCTTATTTCTATGAGAGAATTCTTGCTAAAAGTCCTAGGAGCACAGTTCCTTTCTTTGAAAAAGTTTAACTTCAGAAGAGATTTACTGAAGAAAAAAAAAGTTCTGAATCTGGACAGGACAGGTGGCTATCTAGAGGAGTTAATAGTTGAGGTATATCTTGAAAACCGAGTAGAATTTCATTAGTTACAACAGAGAAGGATAAGGTTTCTTACCTAAGATAAAACAAGGTCAAGCTCAAGACGCAACCACAAAGATGCAGTACCTAGCTCAAAGATGTGCTTGGTACTATTTCTAAACAGCTTAGCTTGCTATGCTTAGGAGACAAGAGGAAATGATATGTTTGTGCATGCTGTGAAATGGAGGTAGCTATGAAGCTTAAAGTCATTTTGCAAAGGTTCTTAAATGTCTTGACTCTATTCTGTCAAAAGAATGTTATCTAGATCTATTCTTTAGCAATTTATCAATAATAAAAATATATAAGACAAAGGTGAGAGAGAAAACACTGGAGACTAGTTTTAACTTGAGCAAACAGAAAATCTAAGCTTTTTAGAGGACAGTTTAAAGCACAGGCTAGCCAATTAGGTTTGAAGGAAAGGGACAGTTCTCTTCCTACAAAGGACATCATTGTAAAGACAGAAATATTTTTAAGGGTCAGGAGTGGAGCTCTGTGGTAGATCCTATGCCTACCATGCCTGAGGACCTGGGTTCCATCCCCAGCACCATGAAAAACTAGGAGATATTTAAAAAATATTGTTATATAAATCAAAATGAATGCTGTATTTATCTTCCAAAAGCCCACCTGGGAAACAACAATAATTTTTCTTTTTTAACATGAATCTAAGGAACTTTCATAAAGCCCCCAGGAGCCAGAACTGCTACCTAGATTATCTGACTCACAATTGCTACATGATGTGTCCCTCGCAGAATCACTCCAAGTTGCTGCTGTGGTTGTTCTTGTTGTTTTAACTTTGTACAATTGGCTAATCAGTGGAAATGTACAAGAGAAGCAATAGTTCTACAAGTAGGTTTAGGATCACGGACATATGAAAATTCATGGTAACTTTAGTCATGGAGGATCTAGCACAGATATGTATAGCCTGAGGTAAAAAGTAAACCCTTGCACAGAGGAAGAAACACGGAGAGTATACTTTGCTGCAAAAGACAAGTGGAGGATTCTCAAAGGCAGAGTGTTTAATAATAGCACTACCTCAGAGAGGTCAGGCAGGATTAGCAGAGAAACAGACAATTAGCAGGCTAGAGGTGATCAATGCCCCAGAAATATCATTGTAGTGGCTTGTTCAGAAGCCACCGTGAGTTGATCATGGAAGATATGGTTTGTGAGGAAGTGAGATGACAAGTTTGGAAAATTTTCCTCATAGTCATTTTAAGAAAGATTAACAGTCTGTGGGACAAAGAAGAATGAAGAAAGGGATTTTTTAAAAAAATGAGTATGTGGCAAATTTTATCCTTACTGTAGACCAAAGATTAGAAAACTTTGTCAAACCAACCCAGTCAAGTGCACTGTGACATCCCTTGTAACAAAGTTTCATTGGAATTCAGCACACTCATTGTGTCTTCACTGTCTGTGGTTTCTTTCTAGCCAAGGCAGAACTGAATAGTTATGCCAGAAACTATCATCTGCAAATATTTATCTTCTTCTCCTTTATGGGATCTGTCAACTCCTTGTTCTAGGCCATGAGGGAAAAGAGTGGAAAGAGGTAAGTCAAATATAAAGAATTTTACAGATAAGACATAGAGAGGTATTGGTAAAACAGTATTCAAGAAGGGTATGTATGTTTCAGATACATACTGAGAAAAAAGAGAGGCTAAGTGGCAAGTAGAATATATTTATCTCTTTTGTTCTCCCAAAGATGCTTGTTAGGGAGCAAACATCAGATAGTCTATTCACTTGTCAGGAAATCTGTGTTCCATTCCAACTGCATGTATCTCTAATTCCTGATAAGTGCAAACCCTGGTCATGAGGGGAATCAAAGGGAAAGAGAAAGTGGAGACCAATTCATCAACATAGTAGAAAGTCACCACATGCAAATTGTAAAGGACAATACTGCCCTTGATGTATATGACAACAAAAAAATACCCAGAAAAGTAGGCCAAATGCACAACTGCATTCTCAGTCCTGGCAAAGACTCTACTAAAAGAAGGGCAATGACTACCAGTCATTTCTGAAATATTTAATAAGACTTTTGCCTGGGGTTTAGCCCAGTGGCTCTGTGTTGGCCTCACAATTGCAAGGTCCCCAGTTTGATCCCTGGAACTGGAAAAAAAGGCACATAAGACTTTACCCTTTAGAAAGAATAACAACTTCTTAAGAAATATGTGAACCTATATAGAAATAAATGGGCACCGCCTCATACATCCCTAAACATTAAAGGCATTTTAAAGCTGTTCAAGTTATCAAATATTTTCAACATTAGAAACAGGGCAGAGGTATTAAATCAAGTATGTTCCATCTTTCCATATGGACAGTTACATATTCATAAACACCTGGAGGCTGGGTTTAATCTTGGAATTTCTGATTTTTGAGTTGTCAAAGATCTTGCAGAAATGATAAGCTGACCAAAGCTGCTTCCTTCTCTACTCTTTCTTCTCATCTCTAAGCATAGGAGCTCACCAGGCATGCTATTGAAGCATATTTCATCTATTTCCTGCTTTCTCCCATCTGCAGCCAGCTACCCTGTGGCCCAGGTAGAGTCGAGGTGGACATATACTGAGGGCCTTATCCAACCTGGAAAGGAGAGAACTGGAGAAGAGCCTCCATGGAGCCTGAGGGTAGGCTCAGAAAAACGTGTACAGGGATTTCCAAGTGCCAAGAACATGAGCCAGAGTTCCACAAGTAATTCTCATGGCCGCTTGGATTCCTCACATAGGATAAGGGAGAGTTCTGGCAGAGGGCAAGACCAGGCTTCTTAAACATGGGATATTCCTTGCCTGGTCAAAGACGGTTATAGAGGCAAGTATTATTAATTTAGTGGTCTACAAAATTAATAGTAGCATTATTAACGATTCAGCTTGCTTTTTTTCAAAAGCAAAAGATATTACATCACAAACTAAAAGACACTTTAATACAAGTTTCCTAGTCATTATCACAATAATTTTGGTCTGAAGATCAATTTCTGAATCTAAAGTTCATCGTTAGTGAACCCCATACAATTACTACAGACTGAAAAAATACAAGAAATAATACAGTTATTTTATAGCAAATATTTGACAAGTAGGGACCAGAGTTTAAGTTTACTACTCCATTTTCAAAGTTTTGTGATTCTAATTCTTACTATAATCTTCTATATTTTCTAAACACTTTGTTTGCTATTTGGTTTTATGCTAACACTGAACATGATATTTTCATATAATTATTATATTGCCTTCTAGTTATATTGCCTTCTATTGCCATATATTATTACTATTTTCCTTCTAGTTTCATCACCCAAAGTTCTTGAATAAACTCAGTTTAGCTCTTTGGGCTGAGGCTTGATATCTCTATTCTCATTAATAGTTACAATATGCCTTCTAGAAGGACAGTGTGCACACACAAGAAAAGAGTGTAAAAAGAAGTGTGATTCAAATCCTCTGTACTTTTTGGACTAAATTCTAACTTACACCCATGAAATACTTGAGGTAATTTTGGGTAAAATATACCAATTGGTAGATTACTTACAGGGCGCACAAAAAGTGTAACATCTCATGTAAGAAATTATTTATTTATTTGAGACAGGGTCTTGCTTTGTAGGTCAGGCTGTCCCTGAGCTCAGCCTCAAACTCACACTCTGCCTCCCAAGTGCTGGGATTACAGGCGTGAGCCACCATGCCCAGCACTGTGGTAGGTGGTACTGATTGCTGCTGGGCATGAGTCTCCATATCCAGTATTGTGTGCAGTTACTGGGGGATCAAACCTGGGCCCTTGGACTTGCAAGACAGGCACCGGAACCACTGAGCTAAATCTCCAGCCCCAAGAAATCTTTATTAATGTAAGATTTGCTGTAAGATATAATACTGAGTTGTTGAAAGCGTAGAATTATATTAGACATTCTATGAAACTGTTTTTCATACCCTTCACAGTATTTTATTCACTCTTCTTATTGAGTACTATGTTTAACAAATAATTTACTTGAAATGTGCCTGGAGGAGCTGGGGATTTAGCTCAGCGCTTCTGGTGCCTGTTCTGCAAGCACAAGGGCCCAGGTTCTATCCCCTGGTAACCACATACAATACTGGGCGTGGAGACTCATGCCCAGCAGCAATCAGCACCACATACCACAGTGCCAGCGGGAGTGGTGGCTCACACCTGTAATCCTAGCACTTGGGAGGCAGAGGCAGGAGGATTGCTGTGGTGTGAGCTGGAGGCTGAGCTCAGGGCCAACCTGACTTATAAAGCGAGACCTTGTCTCAAAAAAAAAAAAAAGACAGAAAAGTGCCTGGAACTCCTTATGTAGCCCCTGTCTTGCAGCCTTGAAGTCAGTGATCCTTCTGCCCCAGCTTCTGAGTCCTGGGAATTACAGATGTGTGCTTCATCTAGGAAAAGTACCTTTAATTCTTAAGGACCAAACTTGCTCAAACATCGTTTTTATCATATCCTGGCTGTGGTGGGTTCGAATTCTTCTAAGTTTGAATCCTTAGACTATCCGTTACTCATCATGGAAAATTAATCTGTCTAAATCTAAATATCCCTTCCTTTAAGTTGGACATAATAATAAATTTGAAAGATTACTTGCGAAACTAAATGAGATGACAGGAGCAAAGCAACATGCACATCGTCACTTTTGAGAAACTACCACTAGGCAGAATTTTTCATGTTCCAGAACTCAAACTAAATGAGGAGAGAAAGTTACAGAATCATGGAATATAATCACCTTCCATACTTCTTGTACTATTTTATGATTAGAAGTTTGGAACAGTTTCCTAGTTCTGTCAAAACTTCTATTATTTTTGTTAAAAATAAAACTTCCAAACAGAAGAGTTACAAAGTACTAATTAAGTTCTCTATAGCTGAACATAGTTAAACAGAATAACAATAAATTTAATTTATCTTGCACCTTTTTACCAGCCAAGCACACCCCAATCCTGTTGCTCATCATCCCATCCCCCCTCCCATAAGAAATAAGTGGCAAAAGATTCAGTGATTAGCCAAGGTTATTCAGAAGTCTGGATACTAAACAGCATTTTGGCTACAAAGCCCATGATATTAATGCTAGTCTTAAAGCAGCTGCCTCTAAGGACGTTTCAGTGATACTATTGCCCAGAGGTTTTCCACATTTCTTTCCAACTCATCAAATCCTTGATCTTCTGACACTGACACAGACCCAGCCCTGGATTTGGTACCCTACTGATGCTGGGGGCATTGAAGTTAGAATACTCAAACCTGTAATTTCTTCAGACTCAACATGTTCTGCCTCCAGAACACACTGGGCACTCCTGCGACTCTCGGGCATGACTTTGAGGTATCAGCCTCTGGCCCAGGTCCCACTCTAGAGTTAAAGAACAGCATAATGGATCACCACCCTAGGAGCACAGACTGCGCATGGGCAAAGAGAACGTGCTTCGGTGATGACATTCCCAGGCATTCTAGCGCCTCCTCTCTTACAATACCTACCATCAACGGCAAAGTCCTCTCAAATCATCCCTTAAAATTACAGTCTAGGCCTTCCTCATTCCCACACAAATGCCTTCATCAGTTTCAGCAAGCTCTCTCCCATCTTTCTGTGTGTTTCCCTGCTATTTATGTTACATGTGTGTACACATATGTATGTGTACATACACTCGGAGTGAACATGCATGTGTAAGGCATATGCTTATGTGTACTGTTGGCTTAATTTAAAAAATTAAAAGAATAATTTCCTTGGTTTTAAAATAGAAACATTTCCAATGTTGAGATTGTAACAAAAAAGTAAGGAAACAAATTTTATGTATATGGGGGGGTGGTAGGGTGGGTGGGGCTATGGGAAAAAATGAGAATTAAGTTGTGTCTTATACTGGTACAAATCCCCATTATGGAGTGCAATCATGATGTGTATATTTAATGTACCAATAAAGATAATTTAAAAAAATAAAATAAAATAGAAACATTTCAAAATTGGAAAATAGAGAAACGAACAAGAAAATGACCATTCTCTATCACCACGTAGCATCCACTCTAGTAATTTTAAATGTAAAATATTTGTTTTCATTTGACAACTTTACTATTTTCTTAGACCTTCCTGTGTATTTCTAATTCTGATGCAGAGCATAGGGCCTGTACTACTTACTTTATGTGATGCTTCTAAGATTTTTATATATCTTTGAATATGATAGTTTCCTGCTGGGATGTCCTTTGCCACCCCGCATTATCCTTTTTTCCCCAGCCAAATATAAATTGGCCATCTTGGGACTATTTGATCTTCTAAAGTCCAGGAAGTTCATTATCTTTATCTTCTGCTCTCTGTTATCTGTTTTCATGAGTCGATGTGAGTATATAAAAACCTTAAGACTTATGACAGTACATATTTTCTAACAAAATTGTCAATGTATGGTTGCTATATCATACAGCACTGGGTGATGCCTGATTACTGGGTATGTATAGAATATCTATTTTGGAGACTTTTAGGTGAAGGCTACCATATGCAAATTCTTTGTAAGCATCCTTGAGCCAACTGTAACAGGTATTTTATTGTACCAAATTTTTACCTGTTAACCTCTGTCATCAAATAATTTTATGTACCCAATATTGTTACACTGTATTTTGAACAGAATATGTGCTCAATAGATAGAAATTGAAAAAGCAAATAAGCAAATTTTCAAACATTCCCATCCTACTAAATTTTTACAAAACACAGATAATTACAATTTAAATAGTACTTGTTATTTTTTAAAAAAAATAAGTGATATTTTCTCTATCTACTGAGTGTATGCTTAACTTCAAAGGCACTTACAATATTCATCAATTCAGCTCTTAAAAATAATAAAACATCATTATAATGTACTATGATGCTATAGAATAAGAAACCCAAGATCACATCATTATAAATATCATTATAAAATATATTATCATCTATATATTTAAATATTATGTTTAAAAACTCTGTATGGTTAAACAAATATGAGAAGCAAATATAAATATGACTAAATTTTTTACAGTTTAAATTATATTGTTTGCATGCTTTTTGTTAAACTATTTAAAAAGATTACACTCTTACTGATCTAAATGGTACATGATATCTAATGGCTAGAGGGCATAGACTGATATTTAAGATGTAAGGTTGTGCGATGGTAACTTGGATGGGTTACTTTATATTCAAGACAATCAGATATGACATTTTAAAAAAAATGGTCTAGATTACTTAAAAGAACGACTGGAATAAGGTGGGAAGTGCTCCTGAAAAGAAGTAAAAATTAAAAAAAGAAAGACATTGATCCCAGTAAAGATAGATATACAGAAAAATATTTACATTGTATCATTTTTTGAGAATAGTCATGCTATAAGTGTTTTCAATAAATGCAAAGAGGGTGGTAGTATTTCTAAAGTCAGTCGTGCAGCATGGTCTTATACTGATGACACGTTTACTTCATAGTGGCAGATACGTTAAGATCAGGTCTGGGTTGGTTTGGGATACAGCTTGTTCTTTTTATAAACTTGATGATTATTGGACATTATTTTCTTTAGTGTAAAGTCAGATAGATTAAACTGTTTGATACAATACTACCTCTCTTAAAAATCTACATATGTCGGGCCGGGGATATAGCTCAGTGGTTCTGGCGCCTGTCTTGCAAGCGCAAGGGCCCTCGTTCAATACTCTGTAACCACATACAATACTGGGCGTGGAGACTCACGCCCACCATCAATCAGTACCACACACCACAGTGCCGGGCGTGGTGGCTCACACCTGTAATCCCAGCACTTGGGAGGCAGAGGCAGGAGGATTGCTGTGATGTGAGTTTGAGGCTGAGCTCAGGGCCAGCCTGAACTACAAAGTGAGATCCTGTCTTAAAAAAAAAAAAAAAAATCTACGTATGTCTAATTGACCAGGATGATATGGTAAAGGAAGTACGAACAAGCCATCTCACAATGAATTGCAACATTTCAGTAGGTATAAAAGTTCATAGTAAATATAGTCCCTTTATTTTCCCAATATTAGAAATGTATTTATTACACCATGTATTATCTATCATACAATATATAGATGCTTTTAATATTTATAATCATAAGAAAATAAACTACATTTATAAGAATTTTTCAAGTACAGAATATATATACACTTATATCTATGTATATTTATATATAAATATAAAATCTGTTTTTGTATAAATAAAATCAAGTACTAAGAAAAAAACAAATGAAGATTTTTATTTTGAACAAACATTAAGGATTTATTTATTTGGTCAATATATTTTTATTAAAAGCAAACTTTGTACCAGGTACTTCTTATAAAGAAAAAAAAAATTGAGGAAACATAAATAACAGTAGAAGCCAGCAACTCAACTGGCAATACTTGAATCATGCTTTTGTTCTGTGGAACTCAGAAAAAGATCACATATTTTCAACTTTCATCTCACAAACAGGTTCTATCACTTCTCATGTGTTCATTTTTATTTTTTCACAAACCTAATTCTGATAGTTTTAACTCTTCCCAATAAAGTAAACCATGGGAGCATCTCGGATGATAGCAAAAGAAATCAAACCAGAGGAGACCTCCTCAGGGCTGACTCCCTGCATCTACGATTTAATGGCAACTCGCGTGTATGCATCTCTCACTTGGAAGAGATAATGCATATAAAGATAGACAAAATTGCAGGTTCAGTCACATCAAAATGTGATTTATGCCAAAATAGATCTGGAAATGTCAACAACTGCTGACTAAATGACAAGTTTTAAACTCCTCAAAAGAATACTGACTTCAGTAATTACTTAACTTTGTCTTTTTTTCACTTGCTACTAGCATGAGAAGCACCATCTCTTTTTTTGTATACACCCATAAAGCTTTAAATTTGTTTTTTTTCTTGAGTGCATCTTGGGAATCTACTAAAATAATGTAACTCTAAAGACCTGTACATTTCATATTTTTACCATTCTGGCATATTTTAGGTATGATCTAACTTTGGCTATAAAAAATTAAATCAAAGCGCCACGAAGAGAATTTTAAGTAAGTACAGCACCAGCAGGATGCACACTTCCCCTGTGTGCTGGGAGCTTCAGTAGACAGTCATCTGCAAATGGACAACTTTAATTCGATTCCTGGCACCATTGGCTGTGCTGAGAATTCTCCTATCTCTTCACACCAGGGGTTTGCTCTTTTAAGCACTGCTCCCTGAAGGGAAGGCAAAACTAGAGAGAGAGGATTTCCAATGACCCTGCACAGATGAATGGATATGTCAATGGTGAATATTGGTTCAGCTTTGAAACAGAATCCTGCAGTGGTCTTGCTTCCTCGGCCCTTCTATGTCAGGGGGTGTTGCCAAAGACCTGTGCAAGCAGGAATCTTTAAAAGATCAAGACAGAGAATGAGAAAATAAAAACACAAGAACAAGAAGAAGAAAAAGAACAATATGCTTTTGAAAAATTAATGATAATTTAAATGTTTGGGAAATTCAACTCATTAGAGGCAAGTAAGGGAGCATTAATTCTTGCATTAGCGGACCCTTACATTAAAAACTCAAAATGCAGAAAGGTAAATTCCAAAATACGAATTGCTCACAGTCAATTAGTAATGTGGTGTCCATTTGACAAATCTTAAAGGAGAATTAAATAATGAACTGAGCAATAAGAACTTCAAATCCTCTTATTCTTTCCCCTGCTGGTATTATAATGAAGGTATGCACCTACACAAAAGGAAAATATCAGTTCATTTGGCCTGGAAGATGAGCAATTCAATTACTAATCTTATAACTGGGTAGATTCAAAACTCCTGCCTGCATAACTGCAGAACATACATTTATTTTATATGCTTTATGGTTAGCTTTTATTCGGATATCAATCAATCAATTATGCTGTGACATGATGTAATTTCCTAATCATACTAATATTCATGCTTTATCACTATCAAATCTACAGCACATATATTTCAATGAGACAGAAGTCTAATTATTTAAATGTGTTACAGCATATTACATCTCCAAGGCTGTTTCCTTTATGAGTTTTTGTCCCCTAAAAAATAACATCTAATTTAATTGTAAGGAGAAAAGTATATTAAACCACATTATTACCCCTCTAGTAAGCAAAACTGATTTTTTTGTAAATCCTAATAACTATAGAACATTTTTATGGATTCTCATTTAAAATTAATGTCATTTACTTCTTACTAAGAATGACAAAATACAGTTCATGGTAAAAACTAAAATACTTAAGGAGGAAGACATGGTATTTATTTTTCAGTGTTCCTTACCATAGGAAAATTTTTATAAGAACTATTTTATAATTCTAAATCATGAGTTTGCATTATGTTCTATTACTGGTTTATTTCTCAGTTTTTGAGATACTTAAAAAATTTTTTAGACCTAAAAGGATACATTTATCATTTATGTATCATCTGAATATTACCATGACAAGTGCCAGAGGATAGTTTAAATTTGCAGTGGAGACTGCTTCTCTGATAGATATGTTACAATCTATAATTATAGGCTCTGCTGTGCAATTTACTTTAAAGGCAATAAATCTTCCATATGTAGTGCAGGTGAAACACAGCAAACATGCACAAGTTTCCTCGGATCTTTCCAACAAAAACAAATGCAGTCAGGTGCAAAAGTAATCACTTCCTACAGTTCTTTGGTGCCAACAGTTCGCTAGAACCACAGCAATAGCTCCTCAGTCTTATTCTTGTAACCACAATCTGTTTCGATATACATTCTCAGGAAAGGCCTGAAAATTCCATTACTCTTTTCACTGGGGAATGGCACAGATACTCTGAAATCAAACAGAAAGCAGTTACACCACTACAATAAGAAACGCAAAAGGCATTATTTTTCAAATATAAAATCAATTATGTTTTCAAGTAATAAAAGTGCTCTCTTGTAAATTCCTCAGGGAAGATTAAAATCTGTAAGGGATTCCTTCTCTATGCTCCCTAAGTTTATTTTATGGCTGCTAAACTGATGTTTTAATATTAAAGTTTTTTAAATAGACAGATACATGAATATTTTATATATAAAGTAGCTTAGGTCCATGTGCATCTTACAGACTTATTACTGTTATTGTTCCTATTAAAGTGCAGCCTTGATGTTTATCACCAGGTGTGAGACTGGAAGCTCAAAATGCCAGGATTCACATGTACCAGGGTTTCCAAATGGAAAATCGAGCGCAAGTTGAGGGACTTACTTTTATCTTTGGTATGTACAACTCTGAGCTCTGTTACTATTATATTCCCTCTTGTGAAGTCACAGATTTGTGCACACACTTGAACACACACCAGCAAAGGGTTTCCTGTCAGAAGCATCATGTTGCTGTCTCTTTACATTCACTTTGGGGTGTACCGGAGTATGGAGTATTGAACCCATAGTATGTACACTGAGCTACAACCCAGCCCTTTTTATTTTGAGATGCTAAGTCATCAGACTGCCTGGGCAGGGCTTCAATACACAATCTTCCTGCCTCACCCTCCCACAATGCTGAGGTTATAGGTATGTATCGTACACCAGCTCACATTCACTTTTCAAATGAAAACATGTTTTTTTTTAAAGAAAATTTCCTTCTGTTTTAGGATTAGCACACCATTACAAAACTATAAACTATTTTTTTTTAATTGGGAAAAAAGTGTCTAATCAAATTAACAACTACAGGAAATACTGAACTGGAATACGTACTGAGTATTGAACTAAGTGTTTTCCTGGTGATATAACAGGGTGTGTGAATGACAAGGTACAATTTATTCCTAATCATTTTCATGAAACATTCCACAGCCTGTTCATTTTATTTCACTAGTAAACTCTATTACCCAGCCACCTTGTCTACTGGTATGTGTGAATTCTGGAACCTCTAACTCCAGTCTCCCACCTAATAATAAATACCAAGGCGTCCAAGCACTCTCTTCCTTGTCCCGTAGCAGCCTGCCTCGTATGAAGTGCTCACTGGTCCGGAAATCCACAGCTAGCCGGGGAGGGACGGCACAGACACAGCCATGTTTACTCTGTCAGAGGCCGCTGACTAGGATGACACCAACTCTTAACACGAAACCAGCTAAGCATCGCTTTACCCTGAGGGCTCCGGAAATGCTGAGCACTGACTGCCCACTGAGGTCCACAATCTGTATTAGTAATGGTGGAATCGGGGCGCCTTCCCTGCTCACGCAATGGATGATAATGAAGTAATCTCTGGCCTCAGAGAGCCTTCCATTTTCATTTTGAAAAACCCGGTACTGTTGATTAAAGCAAGGTAAAGAAAATAGAGTATCTACGATAACTTCATTATCCTGGGTTTTGCATTTGATTTATTTATGAGTCCAGGGATCCTAAAGAAAATCTCAAAAATCAATGCAAAATTTAATGAGTAAAAGCTCCAATTTCAAATCACTGGATCCTACAACTTAGAAGGATGTTAGCGGCCCTTACATTAATTAGTTTGGCTGGGGGAGATGCGCTCCGAGTTCCCAGAGGCCTTGGAGAGTGCAGCGCACCCAGCCTTAGCCCATCCGCAGGTCTCTCCATTATACATGTTAGTTCCTTTATACTTTTTCAGAAAATTAAAAATCTAGGGTGGGGATATAAGCTAGTGGTAGAATGCTTGCTTACCATTTGCTAGCACTTTAAGAAACGCAAACTGAAAAAAAAAATTGTCTTACTAGAGCATAATTATGCTTATAAAGATAGTCCTCCAGAGTCAAAAGAGTTGGAAATTTGATGAGGACGAAGGAAATGAAATTATCAAGTCATGGAATTCCATGGTGATACTCTTTAAATAAACCAGATCCAGAGGTTACAAAGTGTACTTTTTAGAATTTTAATATGGCCTGTGTCGAAAACAAGAAGGAATGAATCCATCATTTATTTTTCACTTAAAACATACTACAGAAATCCAGTGTTTATATATATATATGAAATCTATGTTCTTTGGGTCACTGAAGCTCTCGGAATTTGCAACACAATTCATGTACATGCATCATGATGTAGCTTAGTAATAAGGAACTTTGCCAAATGGCATTATTAGTCCATTATCATGTAGTCATATACCACCGAAACTTGATAAATTCACTTGGTAGTCATTTTAGGTGAAATAATTCTTTTTCTATTACTATAGAATGTTGTGGTTTCAAACTTAGGTCACTTGTGAATAGCTGAATCACGACTTCTCAGCATGTAAAACTCCCATTGAGAGTTTATTTTCCGAAAGTACATTTATACTCCAGCCATTATGGTACAGTTTCACACACTGTTAGCCCAGGTTGATGCTAACCACCAGCACCCTAGTGACCCAATAAATACAATGACCACCTCCAGAAAGCTTCTAAAAATATCTATCAATTCTGTGAAACAGTGATAACAATGCTAGATATAGGAATAAAGAAGTCTGGGAAATTAGTCTCCCTGCTGCTAATAATTAGCTGTCTTCACTTAGCACTTCCATGACCTGCTTTCTCATCTACAAGTTATCTTAGCTTTCCCTTTAGCTTCTTTTATCTCTAAAACATTATGCAAACAAACTTGCTCCAGGATTAGAGAAGGGGGAAACTTAAAGAGAAACCTCTATGCCTTATTTAAGATAATTTAGAATCTATAAATCACTGTGTGAATTCAGAAGAAGGAACATCAAATAATGCATAGTAGATGTGGTTATGGATTTTCTCAGAACTCTAAATTCTTAAAAGCAGGTGCTGAGTATAATGGATGTTTGTATCACTAGCATCTTACACAATTTTTGGTCTATGGAAGGCCCTCATTAATTATATATTAGATAAACATCAGAATGCAATTAAGAAAACAATTCCACTTGGAAACAGCCCAAATGTCCATCAACTGGAGACTGGATAAAAAAGCTGTGGTTCTTCTACAGAATGGAGTATTACTCTGCCATAAAAAATGATAAGTTTGAATCATTTATACTTAAATGGACCTACCTTGAGGACATCCTTATAAGTGAAATAAATAGGTCACAGATGTGTAAATATCGTATCTTTTCTCTGGTATGAGAAAACAAAGCTATAAATGAGTTCTAGAATGTATGTTATATACTGTGAAATAGAAAACACTCAAAGCGTAATGGAGCAAAGGGGGGAAAATAATGAGATTATAACAAAAAGGATGGAAACAAAGTTTATGTATATGGGGGTGGGGGTGGGAGGGCGGGCAGGGTTATGGGAAAAATGATAATTAAGTTGTGTCATATACTGGTACAAATTCTCATTGTTGAATGCAATCATGATGTATATATTTAATGTACCAATAAAGATTTCAATTAAAAAAAAAAGAAAACAATTCCATTTGTAGTAACATCACAAAGAATAAAACACTTGTTACCACTCTATGTCTCAGTCATTTTCCTTGTCACTGAATCAAAATACTTGATACTTTGCAACCTAACAGAAGAGAGGTAAATTTTAGCCCATGTTTCAATCCAGTTCTGTTGGCTCCATGGCAAGGGAGTAGAACAGAAATGCTCACCTAACAGTGGCCAGGAAGTAGAGACAGGATGGAGGAGCTGGGAAGGGAAACACACCTTTTAGGTGACACCTAAAAGTTACCTTCCTCCTCTGAACAGGAAGGTCCTCTTGCCCTTATCCTGACAGCAAGGAAACTATAGGACCCTGGTAGCTTTACCTTTTTCCAAAAGCCACTCCCCAGGAGAACATGAAACTTTTGGGTATTATGTAGGTATAAATCATAATATGTTATAAAATTTAGTACAAAATATACTGGAAAAACAAAATGACAAAATAAGTGAGGAAAAAACCTCAAAATAATGGAAAAATGTTTCATGTTTATGATTTGGAGGACTTAAATGTTGTTAAAATGACAATTATCTTCAAATTCATGTACAGGTTCAATGTAAACCTTATTAGAAGCCCAGTTTCTCTAGAGTCATTGATAAGGTTATTTTAAAATTCAAGAAGATATAAGGCATAGTGGTGCATGCCTGAGACCCCTGCACTTGGGATGCTGAAGCAGGAGGATTGCTAAGAGTTAAAGGCCAGTTTGGGCTACACAGGGAGTTCAAGGTCCACCTGAACTACATAGTGAAACTCTGTTTCAAAAATAAAAAAAAATAATCATAAGCAATTTTCAGGAATACAAAAGTCAAAATAATCTTTAAAAAAGAACAAAGCACAAGTCACGTGCCTCCAGTTTGAAACATACTAAAAAACAAGAGTAATCAAGTTGTGTTATATGTATAACAAAAGACATATAGGTCAATGGAATAGAACTGAAAAGTCTAGAAATAAAGTCATGTGATGATTTTCTATAGGGGAACAAAGATTATTCAATGAGGGAAAGATAATCTTTTTAACAAATGGTGATAGGACAACTAGATAGAAACAAACAGAAGAATGAAGCAAGGCTCAACTTTATAACACATACAAAAATATGTAAAAATAGATCTGTACCTAAGATAACTGCCAAACTAAAAGGTAGGGGCTTCTCTTATAAGAAAGCATTCTTACAGAACACTCTATTAAAGTATGTGACACAACAGATTAAGGCTAGTTCAGCTAAAGCTGCCCAAGCTAGGGCACAGTTTGAATGAAATATGAGCTCTGACATACAGCTACATATCCTAAAAAAGACACATCAAATGGGACCTCTTTTATTTACTTTCCCATTGGAGGGCAAAATACCTGACACCCACACAATGAAAGAGTTCATGTTGGGTTATGGTTTCAGACAGTGGTCTGTTGCTGGATGGCTCAAGAACAGATATGGCATGGTGAAGGCATGGCAGAGAAAAGCTGTTCGGCCCATGGCAGCAAGGAAGCAGAAAAAGGAGGAAGGAACCAGGAACAGGAATGTCGGCCACAAACCCAGTAACTCATCTCTTCAGCCTCCTAAAAGTATGTTCAGCTATAAACTCTTCCATGATTAACTCACTATGAGTATGGTGCTCCCATGATCCAATCACTTTTTAAAAGCCCCACTTCTGGGGCAGGGGATTTAGCTCAATGGTTCCTCATCTGCCTTGGCTGTGAAAGATCTGGAGTTCATATCACAGTGCTGGCTGTGGTGACTCACACTCATCAGCAACAGCACCACACACCACAGTGCCAGGTGTGGTGGCTCATGGCTGTAATTCCAGCACTCAGGAGGCAGATGCAGAAGGATTGCTGTGAGTTTGAGGCTTGCCAGGGCTATATAGTGAGCTCAGCATCAGGCTGAACTACAAAAGCAAGACCTTCCCTCAAAAAAAAAAAAAAAAAAAAGGCCCACCTGTGAAATAAAGAATTTTGGTGGACATTTTGGATTTAAACTATAACACACCCCTATATTTAGCTGCTACTTAAATTATACACTGGCCATTCTTCAATTCTCTATAAATTAGAAGGCACAAATTCTTCTTCACATGTAGAGTGAATCTCCAAACTATTACTTCACTTCCGCTTGTAAGAATAAGTCATATTAGTTACATGACTATTTCTATATTAACAGGGCTGTGTAATATTAGTAATAATGAACAAGGATTTAAATTGATAATCATCATGTAGCATATTCCAGTGCAAATTTAAGACAAACATTATTACTTTTCATCACTTCTGCTTTTAAAAGGATTAAAATAAATATTTCAGATGCATGGTTTTGGACAGATGAGTAGAAAGGTTTTTTTGCTAGTTTTGAAATTCTGTCATACTGTTAAATCAAGATCACCAGAAGTTGAATAGTCTTATTTAGGAAAACCTGCAAACATATTATAGAAATGACTTATTATACTACTACTCCTTAAAGAACACCTTGATCACTGCCTGCATGTTTTATTAACTAAAATTAAATTTACTTAAGTGTTGTATATTTTAAAGTCATGAGTGATTGTCCTATGTTATTAAGCTCTTATAATAGAGAGTAAAGTATGTTTTGGGAGTTTATGAATTTCACTGAAAATATGCTGAAAGAGTGGGTTAAAAAGATATAGGAGCTCAAAACCAACCTTTTACTCTTCAAGGCACTGGAGGAAAACTCCTCCATAATTTTACAATGATAGATTTTAAGACTTTATTTCATTTTATTTTTTAAAAAAAATTCAGCTATACTATGTTTTGGTGAAATAACAATAAAGTGAAAGTAATAAGAAAATAAACTTTATTACTGCTCTTATAGGAGTAGTATGCACATGTATTTTGTAGCCAAAAAATATTTCATTAATATTAGCCAAAATATTATTGGAAACATTTATCCAGTTTACGCACTATTCTCTCCAAACATGATAAATAGGGACCAGCCCCATCTCCGCCGACAATGCATTGATCTCACATTAATTTGATTGAAGGTGGCTTGCCAACATGTCTCACTTTCTCCATTTGAGAGCACTCAGATAAGAAAAACACAGTGATGTTTAGCAGATAGGCCTGGTGACACAATAGAATGCAACTCATTGAAGAAGTGTAATTACAGTGATTACTTCAGAAAAGAGAGCAGATACACTGATAGGAAGGAGTAAACATTGCCACAATTACAGGAGCCTAGTTCCCTTTTGGTACAGAGACAGGCATCCCAGACAGCACCAACCTAGCAATAATGCCACAAAAGCTTTCAAATGAAACAACATAAAAGCACTAAAGGTTACAAAATGGCATAAGCCAATTTCCCAAAGTGTTGGAATGAAGGCTTCCTCTGTTTTGGACAAATTCGATATGACAAAGAGATTAATCAAACACAGAGGACCTCCTCCCAAAATTAAATCCAGGTACAAACATCAGGTAAATCTATCCCAAAGGAATATAATCTGCAAATACTTTTGAAAAGCTGGTGGCTCTGAAAATCAAAGTGCAGTGTCTAGTGATCTCAGGCAAGAGGCCCTGGAGAAGCTGTAAAGGAAAAGAGGGTTTATTTTGGCCATTAATTACACACACAGACTTTACTGCCAGCCAAACACTTGTATTATAAAATGACAAAACTATCTCATAATAAGGCAAAAGTAGGGGGAAACATCACTTTTCAACAGATGGCCAAAGCAGAGGTACAGACACAGGAAGAGGAGCACTTCCAAGGGACTTCCACACTTAGGAAGGATAGACTCTGAAGTCAAGGGTGAAGCAAGGGCCCCAAGAAATGCACCACTCTCCTCATAGCCCACAGCAAGTTGGAGAAAGAATGAGCCTAGAAGTTACGAGTCTTAACTCCCAGGTTTATGTTTTTCCACCATAAACTAATTGAACAGCACTGCACTTTATAAAATAAGGGGAAAATAATTCACAAAACTGGCACTGTAAAAGTTACAAAAAACTTCAAACTTCAAAGGATCTGAATCACCTCATTTGGCTATGGTGAGCTCTTGGATATACACAGGGAACTCTTGACGTCAGGTGTATATGTATCTATAAGGCAGAATGTAAAGTCAAACTGAGAGGCAAAGTGGAAGAGACTGCAGAGACACACCCAGAGACCAAGAGAGAGAAGAAATGTGTGAGCCTGAGAATTTAGAGTAGAAGCCTAGAAGATGTGTTAGAGATTAGGAAGTGCGAGGTCCAAAAAGTAAGTGACAAGGGATGTGCACAAACAGATACACAGATGCACACAGGCCAGAGGGCAGGAGAGACAGAGACACTACGGTCATAAACACTGGGGTCAAACCACCAGTAACTGTCGGAGTTGCACCTAAAAGTACTAACATTCAAATCCTCCTCTTTCTCTACAACCCCATCACCAAAAAAGGGAGAATGAAACCAAATCTCTTTAATTTTAATTTTTGTTGCTGTGGCTCCTTTTCAGCCCTCAACTGATGCTCAGCCACATGTCAGGGTAGGACGACCAGATTGCAATGAGTGATATTTTTGTAGTCTCAGAGAAATTGCTGTTGTCTAAATACTTGAGAAAGGTTACCTCTTTTTTCACTAACCAATTAAATCCTATCCTGATAATCACAATATCAAAAGAAACACCTTGGTCCTGTCCCTAAGAATTTAGGAGCTTGACTGCAGTGGGACATGTCAGTAATCCCAGTTCTCAGGAGGCTGAGGTAAGAGGATCATTGTGATTTTGAGGCCAGCCCGTGGTACACAGCAAATTCCAGATCAGCCTGAACTATACAGTGAGATTCTGTTTCAAAAAGCAAAACTAATAATAAATATAATGAATTTAGGAATATTAAAACACGGGTTTCTCAACCTAGGACCCTTGGAAGCTTTTGTGTTCATAAATGCCTTGATATTTATACAAGGAGTGACTGAAAAATACATTGTAGTTAAATTTCAAAAACAACAGTCCAATGTAAGACACATGGCCACAGACCTCCCTTAGAACACTCCCTGCACTTTGAACAGACTTTCCACCTCACTTTGCTACTTTCTGAAGCAGTGCTTGTGAATGTCCCTAGTTATATCGCCCTGGCTGTCCCAGATCAACTACAAACACTTACCCTCTATGGTCATTTAGACTTCAGGCAAGAATCAGAAGGGAGAAGGTGACAGATCCCATGAAAACACGGGAGATTACAACACACTGGGGAAGATTTGGAGACAGCCTTTCCGGTGGATGGCCCTCAGCATCTGCCTTCACTGAATTTTCGATCACACCTCACAAAGATGTTCTTGACACAGAACTTTCAGAATCGCTTAAGAAAAGTGCGAAGAATAATGATGAGGAGTCCTTTGAGGGGGATTAATAGCAATATGCTTTTTACTGTAATATATTTTTAAAACATAAATAATCCCTGTTTTTCACTCACTCCCTATATAAAAAATGTTGAGCAAGTGTACATTTTCCTAGAAAGATTCCCAGGGGTTTCTGAGTTGGAATATCAAGTTACTTTTTTATTATATTTACTTACAGAAAGACTAATGACAGTAGCTACTTTTTTCAATATGTAAAAGTTGAATCATCTGAATTATTTGACAAAACAAATTCAATTTAGAAAACCAGTGGTAATCAATCATCAGTGTTCCCAAACTCTTATGCAGTGTTTTAATTGTAAAATATTTTTTATTCTTTTTCTTTCCATCACTTTTAGTTTGTAGCTCTGAAAAGTATATGAGAAGATAAATTTCACAAAGCATCTTGTCCCAATTTATTGCTAAATTAACTGTCTGTGATAGTTTGGTTACAATATCAAACTTGCAGAGTTTCAAAACAACAAATCCTATATGAAAAATACAGAGTATTTCATTCAAGTCCATTCTTAATAATTTACTATATTCTTCAACAATGGAAAAATATAACTTTTGAAATTAGACCAAAAGTAATCATATTTTGTGTTCTATCTAAAAATCAAACGGGTTCTTTGCCTTCAAGTAGAAACAGCATTATAAAGTAGAACCTCCTGTTCTACTATCGAGTGACACCACCAGGGCCATGAAGACATGTCATGGGCAAGGATCAGTTTTCAAAATGGTTTCAATGAGCCCCTCTTCCCAGACTTCACTGGTCCCTATCCAGTTATTCCAGATGCTGTGAATCCCCTTGCCCATCTGAATGCAGTGCAGGATACACTGAGCTGGTTCCCTAGTCAGTTTTTAAACCATGTCCTTTTCTGCTGTGCAGGGGCCTGACTGTTAATGTAAAACATGGGCCACGCCATGGCAGAGGCCAAGTGGAGAAGCTAGATGAAGAGACAAATCACTGAGGCTAATGGAGAAAGCGGTCTCATTGTCGAACATCCAAAGAGCTTCGCCCTTCAGCAGTCTTGCCGAGGCACTAGGTGCTTAAAGGGCATACTAGATGGTCTAGCGCAAGTTCTGTACTGAGAGCAGCAACTGTCATCTTGAGCAACTGTTCTTCGGCACCCAGTCAACACACATAATCACGAGAACCAGTAAGCTGTTATGGTTTGAGGCTACTAAACTTTGTTATGTAGTGACAGATCACCAGAACTGAACTCAAAGGTAAAAAGGCTTGAATAGTGAGTTTATACAAGGAAACACAGAAGATGATAAAGTGCTCGCAACTGAAGCTTATCCTGGTTGGGCAGGAAAGAAAAACATTTATTAAATACTAATTTGCTCATCACTTATCTCATTAAACCCCACTGTTACACTGACAAAGAGAGTTGGAGGAATGTTATTGCTGTTGATCACACAGCTCAAAAGTGGAAGATGGCGAATTGAGGACGGATATAATTTCATTACCTCATGGTATTCCTTGCATGACATCAGAGGAGGTGGGGAGATGGGGAACCAAAGGAATGAGACTCACACAAGGACAAGCTTGAAATGCAATTATTTGTGATGAGACTTTTCTTAGACATATATATGCTTCTAAAAATATAATACACAGACCATTACTTAGACTGTTTGAATGATGGCTTATTATGACTGATATCTAACTATAATTACAATGTGTTGTTCTAGACTGATTATATTTATGGCATAGATTCTAATTCCTCTTCCTGATTTTTACATGTTGTCTGTTTCTTGCTGTTAAGCTAGCTGTTACAGGCATGAAAATGAGACGACCAAACTTATGTATTCTTTGTAAACAAAACCGCCTCTAAGTTGTGGCGGTTTCCTTTGCATAAAATAAATGTTTAGTGTATGTACCTTAGGACATAACACTTGATATCTGGGGAATCCAGCATCACCAGAAAAATAAATTTTGCATGGGAAAGCTGCTGATATATTTGCTGAATCATGCAGGATTTTGTGGCTTTGAATAGGAGCTAAAAAAATAGTTTGGGCTCTATCGAGCTCCGAGTCCCCAAACCAACATGTGAGTTTCAAATTGGGCATGCTAGGAACCCAGGGCTCTGTCACAACTCAGTGGAAGATGTTGTACAGTCATTGCAATCATGTATATTCTGGCAAATTTAATGACTTAAAGTTGCCCTTTCATTGCTTTTATCCATTGTACAGTATGAAATCTTACATTTCATTTAGGTGAAAATAAAAATTTGTCCCATTCAAATGTTTTGCAGAGTCAGTGATCTGAGAAACATGCCATGGTTGAGGAAGAACGACAGAGCTGCGGGCGTGATGGTAAAAGTGCCTTAAACGTGAAAATCTGTGTGTTGTACATACAGTGAGAAACACAAACCAAAAAATAAGAGCTAACCTTTACTAATGGAAGTTTGTACTGTTGATATTGTCCTGGTGGTTGTTTGACTCAAACAGCTCCAATATTGGCAGTGCCTCTAAGCTCAATTCATTCTATTTGAGAGATTAAAAAAAAAAAAATCATACCAAAAAACAAACCTCTCACTAGCAAGTTATTATGCCTCATGCAGACGGTGTTATAATATATAACACTCGACCAAACTACAGTTAGAGTTAAGACACTGAGCAGGGGAAGATGGCCTAGAAGTTTCAAAAATGTCAATTTAAAGCACTTAATCCTTGAAAAACTTGTGCCTAGTAATAATGGCTTATTTCAAAGGAAACTTTGGGTATTCACTGATCAAAATGTATATAGCTATCTTTTACAGACATCCACAATTATTGTTGTCATACCTCCAGTTAGGCAGTTCAAATTGCTTAAAACTTGGGTAATGACTACTTGGGTATGTTTGAATGAAGGTCACCTGCCCCCACGTTCGTAGTTCAGAGAGCGCCTTTTGTACACATAGCTTGGGGTCCTTTACAAAGAACATTCATCAAGATGCAAAATAACATCGTACCAAATAATCTTGTCACAAATTCCATTACACAGTAAAAGTTAAATAAAAAATAACAGCTTTTCTGACTATATTCAAAAATTTAGATCACTTAGTGTCAGGCAATTCAGAGAGTGCTCCACAAGAGGTGACAGGAACATATCCATTAATTCACACAGTCTCATGTGGCTGCACATGCACATGTGTGTATGCGTGTGTGTGCATGCACACACATACACACATACACACACACATACACACATACACACACACACACTTTAACTAAATAAAAAATGTTAAATGCAGAAAATTTATTTTATTTCAAGTTTGGATTTTTCTATATAGCTTTAGTATACTAGAAATGTGGGTTATTTAACTGCTATGGATTTGTTTGTTTGTTTTTGAGATAGGGTCTTGATCTGTAATTCAGACTGACCTGGAACTCACTATGTAGCTCAGACTAGCCTTAAATTTATGGCAATTCTCAGCCTTCCACGTGCTGGGATTACAGGTATGAGTCACCAATTTCCAGCATTGTGATGTGTGGTACTAGGGATGAAACTTGAGACCCTGCGCTTGTCAGGCAGATGCTGGAACCACTAAGCTAAACTCCTGGCCCCATACTATAAATTTTTTTGCAAAAATATCCAAATGTAGACAATAATATAATACCTCACTTTAGCTATTTACCCAATCAAAATTTTTGCTCAGGTTAATTAGCATATTTCCTGCTAAGTAAGTTCATGAGATTCTGTTTCAGGCTAGCAGTGTGGCTCAGCAGTTGGATAGTGTCCCTAGTAATGTGTGAAGCCCTGGGCGCAGTCCCCCAATAATAAACAAAAACAAGAATTAAAACAGTAAAGAAGAAATAAAGTATGAAATTTTCCCTTTCCCATCTCTTGGCTCACAAACACACTGTGATCTTCAAGAAGAAGAGACTTTAATATTTCTATATTTTCTAAGTAACTTTTCACTAGTTTCCATTTAAAAACCTTTCACTTCAAATTATCATTTCTGATCACAACTAAAAGAAAAAAAATAGGAGTTGAAGAAAGTAAAGTAGTAAAGCATATGCTTAGTGCATGTAAGAACTAGTTCATTCGTATAGAGCAAAGGAACTGATGGATTTTTCCTTAGCAAAAGGTTTTCTTAAATATTAAAGATTTAAATGTTTTGATCAATTCTTACTTCTTTGGACTATTCCTTTCATTGGCTTTCACATGAAATGTATGTGCCTTAGTTGGGTTGGAAATTCTTGGAAAAATAGTTTCTGGCTCATAAGCTTAAAAATACTAGATGATTATATAAATAATGTCTTAAATCCATTCTTCGGCACAGTCTTCCAGATATACACACATCAGTACAGTAAACACACATATTGGCTGGAATGCATGTATCTCCTATTCTTTTATTGGCTTTTGAAAACTTTCACATGGTGACCAATGATAGAAAGTAGTAGATTTTTTATGTATTCTTGCTTTATATTTTCAATCATTTGATATTTAAATTTAACACATACAGTGCAGTGTAATGGTAGTCAAGGGATAATTTCTGGAGCTTAAGTTTAAGTTTTTAACTTTAACCTTACTACTTACTTATTTTATGACCTCTGGGAACCTAATCAATCCCTATGGATATCAGTTTTCTCATCTAAAAAATGACAACAATACTATAAGATTTCTTTGAAGATTAAATAATATAAGACATGCTGTAGTGTGCTTAAAACAATGACTTGCACATAAATGCACTCAATACATTTTAATTATTTCTATCAGATCTTAGGCTGTAGGCTCAGTATTAGGAATGAAACTTAATTAAAAATAGACCAGTTTCTCACATATTCAGTCTAATTCTTGTGTTTTATGTATTTACTTCTTCCTAGGTATGTCAGTGAGTGCTTACTAGAGAGATGTACTTAATGTGAGATATGCAAGTGTCTAAGGATTTACAAGATTGGCTTATGATGGCCATCCATAGAGTCAGGTGTGGAAGAGTGTAAAAGGGCTGTCTGCACACTGGAGACCTGAAGGTTCCAGTCAAAGGCCTGAAGTTCTGTGTAGGATCCTGTGAGAATCTGTATCAGGAGGCTGGAGGCTCTGAGTGAGGGGCTGAAGAGATTTGGTGCAGAAGCCAGGAGAAGATGGCCAATGTGAAGGTGAAGACTAGAGCTCCTCTGAAGAGACAGAGGCACATGTCCTTCATTTCTCTTTAATACCATTCAGGAGATAAATGCACTGGTAGCTGTCACTCACACCCAGAGTGGGTCTTCTGTCCTCAGTGATCCCCTCAGCCTAATACTAAACTATGCTGGTCCAATTTAGCTGGAGATTTTATTCAAATGGACACAATCAGTTAACTATCACAAATATGAATATTTAAATGTACAGATAATACAAAGATTTTAAAAGTAAGAAAAAATTTTAAGAATGATTTTGAACATCAAACTTATGCTATTATTTCACTTTGTTTAATGTTTCACATATTGCTTCTGTCAAGGGTAAGACTGTATGACAAAAGCATCAATAATTTTCCAGAACCAAATTATGGTTTCAGTTTATTTTGTGATTTATTGATTACCTTAAGGCATTAGTATTAATATTTTAAAATATTGTTGCTAATGTTTTATATCAGAAAGTTATCCATTTTAGGTCTGTGATTTTAAAATATTTATGTGATCCTAATCTATTCAGAGAACCCCCACCCTTCACCAGTGATGCTCTGTCTACAAAAGTGGAAGTCAATGCAAAAGAAAAGCAAAGCAAGCCAGGCAGCCAGTAGGGTATGGTGGTAGATATTGTAATTCTAGCACTTTGGAGGCTGAGACAGTAGGATTTCCTGAGGTCAAGACCAGGCTGGGCTATGAAATGAGCTCAAGGATAGCCTGAACTACTTAGTGAGACGGTGTCTGAAAAAGCAAACAAATGAAATAAGAAAACAAGTTTTTTAAGGTTCATATCTAATGCCATCTAAATAATACCTAGATATGGATTTAAATCTTCATAAGTGTTTTTCTACATTGCAGCAAAGCACAGACATGAATATATAAATATAGTTTATATATAATTATGATATATATTTTTTTCATAGTGTTCAAGAGATCTTATTTTGAACAGGTGAGAACCTGGTTCTAAGGATCATCTTGAGGATTAGAGGGAAATTGAGAGTGAGAGTAGAAGAGATGTACAATATATAACATACTGCATAGTTTAGATTTGAAAAGAGATGCATTGAAATGACCAAGAGTTCCTGTCAAATTTTAATTTTGCCTAAACAAGGATTTCAAACTATGCCTTAATTTTGGCTCAGTATTTGACATCAACAAACTAAGAAAATACTGGAGGTGAAGATATTGACATAGGAATTAAGATCTCATCCCTCTTCAAAAGCATCAATATGGGACTCTACATACACAACTATTTATTTAGGGTAGCTGGGCCTCTCAGCAACTTTCATTCTTGGGACTATTAGGACTATTAATTTTGTACCTAAAAGTTGTGTTAATTTCTAAACACCAAGAAGAGCATGAAATGGATTAGGATGGTTATATAAGGATAAGGGAGAAAGTCAACAAAGCTAGCACAGATCATGAGCCAGACTTTAGTTATTTATCACTTTCATTTAGTCATTTTACTTTTTAAAATGTGAAAAAAAGACCAAAATAGTGATATCTTGTTGATTCACCAAGTACCAAAAGCAGACTGATAAACTTTGAAGAACACTCCAACCAACCCAGGATAAAAAAACTAGACTGGGGACCTTTAATATAAGATTATCATCTCTGCTCTCATAAGACTTTTGAGGTAAAACATAATCTGTGTTAAAGTTGTATCCATGTGATTGTGCATTTGTGTATGTGTGTGTGTGTGCACATGTATGTGTATAAGAACATACCACAGAAATCATTTTATTATAAGAAATGTCTCCTTAGTTATGATATAGGCTTCTGTATCTCAGGCTATGAATGTCTTTCAAGCTGAAGACATCTGACCAACCAAATGACTGTGGTTTGCAAATGACAGCCCAATGCTTCCCACTCATTTGTTTAACACACTTCACACATATTAAGCACATCTCTTTGCTAGATGCCAGAGACATAAAATATCTTCAAGGATTTAAATGTTCTAAGATGCAGACAAGATCACAAATAATTATTAGATAATATGGGAGGGGCTAAAACAACTAGACAGCCTGTGGTAGTTTTCAGTTGACACCAGAAAAATAACATATGCAGTTTGGAAACATCAACCATCCATTTCTCCTCCATGTTCATAACATCTATTATCAAGTTCTTACTTGCCATTACTTGGGTTCCACTCAATGAAAAAAAAACTATCATGTATCTATAATTCAAGAATGATAAATCTATTTTGCTATGCTGTTTTGGAAAATCAGGTACTTTCCAGACTCTTGAGGCTAGTGCTCTGTCTCCCACCTATATCTTGGTTTATGTGGTTTAAACTCTAATGATTGTAATGCCTACTGTAATGAAACATTTCACCACACAATACACACATGAACACACACACACACACACACACACACACACACACACACACACACATCTACATTTGCAATGACATGGCCTTCTCTAAACACTTCAGGCAGAAAAGACATTCTAGGTCTTGCTAACAATATTCTGGAGGTAATTACAGTATAAGTGGCCTGTGCTGGGGAGTCTTTCACTGCTTCTTCAACATCTTTTGTAACAGCATTTTTAACCATTCATACCACATCAAGGCTAAGCACCCTATTTTGAATCAAATGACTCAGATTGGGAGTATGTTTCCTTTTACAAATCACCACACACACAACTAGCAACCAAATATATTTTCCCAAGTATGTTCAGGTACAAAATGACTATCATTATGACTATTACTTAATTAATATTACACTATACAATTGCTCTTACCCTTAGAGATAATCAGAGATGATTCTGAAGCTGCATAATTTTTTTTTCTGATGCTATTTATTAGCCATTGAAAATTCCAAAGAGTTAATAGCTGTAAAGTCAGCCACGCGATAAAGCATCCTAAATCAGTACCATGCTTGAAATGAAACTTTTGACTATAATAAAACAGTGAGAAAAATAGAAAAGTATCCTATGAAAGCATAAAACCTCAAAGGCTCCAGGTGATTCAGTATGCCTAGGTTCTAGAACTAATCATGTCCTTTAGTTACAGCTGACAGTTAGGCCCCAGTCCTGGAGGGGTGCTGCCAGCCAACTTCTGGTGTGAGCCACGTCTGAAAAGATCAGATTGCCTCCACCTCCCCAATCAGTAAAACTAGGACGCTAGATATAGTGAAAGTGTCTGGGTTAGAATCTACTGGGGAGTCACAGTTAAGCTACTTAATGATTAAAATTGCCTCTAAAGGGCATTATTTTCCTCTGTTTCATCAATAAGGAAGCAGGAGCCTCTGTACTATTTCACAGGGTGGGAATGCTTTCTGGAGTTAGATTGTCAAGAGCTGCTTTTTAAAATAGCAATACTCTTATCATAGTAAAACTTGCCTGCTGAGTCCAAAGGAGAGTTGGCCTCATCTACCTTTGGATGTAGGAGGAATTTAAAATGTAAAGATGCCTGGCATGATTCCAGCTGTTGGCTGCTACAGATACTTTTAAATATCCCCTCTGTATGGATCTGAAGGCACATGGATAAGCAGATATATGCTGTAAATGGAAAACAGAGGGCCATCTTTAAAAGTCCAACAGACTGAAAGCGAACAATAAGAAGCCTCTATTTTTCTTTTGTCCACCTAAAGAATCTAAATTCATATTTCAAGAGGAAAAAAACCACGTAAATGAGTGCTAAAGCATATTACAATCTTTATGATGGTAAAGGCAGGGAAAAATTTTTTAAAGTCCCCATGAAAACACTGAATCTAATGCTAATGTGCATTGGAGTTCACTTTTTCTCTAATCCCCATCAATTTTATTCAGTTCAATTTGAAGCCATCATAGAACTACTAAAGTACTTACTTCACTTTCAATATCTCTAATGAACAGAAATAATACAATAGGTTCTCCACTGGCAAACTGGACAGAAAACAAACATTGATGTATTGCAATAGAAAATATTGTCATACAGTGTACACAGTGTTTTAGAAGAGGCAAATTCTCACCTAATGCTGGTGTGTGTCAAGGATCAGGAGATCAGACAGAGGATGTATGGTTTTGGCAGGTGTGCAAAGTGTATTTGGATAAGTCCTTCCAAAGGCAAGAGGAATTCTACAGTAGGAAAAAGGTCCTATATATGATTAACAATGAATTCTTCCACTTGTTCAGATTACTGTCTTAAAAGGGAAGCAGATGTTCTTATTAGACATTTTAGTAGGTCATGCTAAATAGTGTAGAATATAAGGAGAATTATTTATATTTCAATGAAAATATTTTTACAAATAAGTCACTATTCTGTAGTATAGAGAATGTATTCAATTTGAGATTCTGAAAAAATATATGTGTGTTTATAATATATATATATATATTGTAACTAACTAACTATATATATGGTAATTTTGTGATGTCCATAGTTTAAGAATGAAGTACAAACTGTAGTTAGAGCTCACTTTTCCAGATTTAACATAAATGTACATGTGGGGACTAATGTCCCAACACTATTGCCTATTGCAGTGGTTCCTCAGGAGGTAAGGAACTGTAAGAGATAATTAAAGGAAACAGGAAAGAAGGACTAGAAAGCTACTAGCATCAGGACTTTTTTTTTTTTTTTAATTAAAATCCCTCTTACTTGAAAAGAATAAGTTGTCCTCTTGAGCACAGATATTACTGGGGTAATCTTGGGAAGAATACTGCTGGATTTGGGTAATTACTTCTTAAAAAGCTAAGAGAATTTTTGGTCATCTCACAGACCCATTATGGCATGCCTGCCCAGGGGGCTGGGACCCCAGCTCTGGCAGCCCAGGGACTCTGGCTCTGCGGAACACAGACACACTGACATCAGACACTTTTTCGAGGGAAAGGGGATCTTTTCATTTTTGTTTCCTTGTTCTCAGATTCCATCAATGAGAAGAGAAGAAAAAGCATCAGTTGTTTCACACCTAACTTATATTGTGTGTTCACAAAAGCCATGACACCCCTTGTACACAATGTCTGATATTGCAGCCAGGAGCCTCAGACGACCACATCACTTGCACTCACACTCTGAACACAGCTCTCTAAATTCTGTGCTGAGGAAATATTCAGAATTTCATTGGTAATAATAAAAAATAATCTAAAACAAATGATAAAGCCAGAAAATGCATTCAATACAGAAGTTAACATTTTGGAAGCACTTTGGGAAAAGAGGTGATAAAAATCAGAAAAGAGTAATCCAAGAAGAAGAGCTGTGACAGAACATTTGAAATGTACATTCTTCTATTTTCATATCTACTGTTTGTCCAATAACTTTGAGATGAATTAATCTGTTAATTCCAATTGCCAGCCTAAATTATTAGGCAAATTGTTACTTGGAAATGCCCACGGAATTCTTCAAACACAATATCAAATCTATACCATGTATAAAATCAAAAGCATACACTGTTTGGGTACATAGGATCCAGAAACTTCTGGGCAGACACACTCTTTGAAGGGTCTAGCAATACAACTAAATTCCTCCCAGATATTGAATAAAACCTCACATTTGATTTAGTGAAAGTCCAGTTTTTGGCTTATCCCAGAGCAGCATTTCAAATGGCTTGAAATACCTTAGTGGACATAATTAGGGGATAAAAGTCAAGTGGCTTCTAAAAAAGTATAATAAAACAGGTTTTTTAAATGTATTTCTTGCCATGGTAATTATTATTTACTGAGCAACACAAATCAGGTAATAGATTTTTTTTCCCTTCCCCTAAATTAGCTGAGATGGTCACTGAAATACTCAGTTCATCTATGAACTGTGGATAGTACTAAATCTCAAATTTTAGTCATGTTATCAAAACACTAAAACAAAAATAAACCTCAGAACTCTGAAGTATGACTGTCAGTACACTAATAAGAAAGAAAATTAGCAGTAATTCCCAGTAATTAGCAGAAAATTCCCAAAAGAGAATGTGTAATACATTTATAAAAGGATGAAGACAAAAAGTGACTTGGCAGGTTTTATCTAACTATTTAAGTAGTCAACTACCTCTACAGAGATTTATTAGATTTCTAGGTAGTTCAAATGCTTCCACAATGCAGTATTTTCCCAAACTTTCACCACAATATCTTCTGCAGCACAACGCAATTTGGGTCTGAAAGAACTGATCCATCTGGCAAGGGCTGCTTCACTCTCTTCTCACTGATGGTATCTGATCTAATAGATAAAGAAATATGCTGAATTGTCACAGCATACATTTCAATGAGAAAAATCACTATGGTGTAGAAATATTTATGAAAGTGCTGACAACATATCAATTAATAATGCCTACAAGATAGAAAAAGAGAATATTATATCTGAGTTGAGCGAGAGCCAAGTCAAGCTAAGACTTAATTTCACTCAGTCTCTCATACTGCAACACAGCAAATAATTTCACCTGTAGCGGGTGAGTCAGAAAATTAGAGAAGTGTACGTGGATAAGGGATCTAGGGGGCACAACCTTAAGATATTGGTTAAGTGTTTGCTGCTGAGGTACCGTAAGTCAGGGAAGGTTTTGTACTTATTTTCACTGAATATGTTTTGCCCTACCTGGATAATTTCTTTATACTCATTACTTTAAAATTTGTTTGAACAACTAGAGATTAGATGAAGAGTAAGTGCAATGAAGAATATGTCAGCAAGCTGTTGAAGAACTATTCAGAGTTCAAAATATCAGTTAAGGGGCCAGGGAGTTAGCTCAGAGGTTCCGGCGCCTGTCTTGCAAGCGCAAAGACCTGGGTTCAATCCCTGGTAACCACATACCATACTGGGCGTGGAGACTCACCCCAGCAGCAACCAGTACCACATACCTCAGTGCCGGGCATGGTGGCTCACGCCTGTAATCCCAGCACTCGGGAGGCAGAGGCAGGAGGATTGCTCTGATGTGAGTTTGAGGCTGAGCTCAGGGCCAGCCTGAACCACAAAGCGAGACTCTGTCTCGAAAAAAAAAAAAAAAAAAACAGTTAAGCAAACAGTTTTCCCTTTGACCTGTAGGCAAAGCTGTGACTTCCAAGTTGTACAAAGATGGCTCAATGAGGGACATGACCCAGTGCACCCAAGTCATGTCACTTCTTGGTTTTCTGTCCTTCAGCATTTAGCTTCTATCTTCTCATTCATAAAACAGGTATAACTGTACATCTGCACATGAATCTACGTCCAATAGGAGTCATGCTGGGTGTAATCCAGCTGACCACATGGAGGAAGAGAAAGAGTCTTTTTGACTAAAGAAGTAGAGCCGCAGAACGTTGTATCAAGTGACCGTAACTCTGGACAGCCTTGGAAGATGGTATTTTTCTTAGTATTAAATGGTAAACAAGGTCAGTGAGATTTGAAGATCTTTATTTTACAGTTTCTTCTTCTTTCTTATAGAATTTCTTCTTTGGCTTGGCTCCAATGCTGCTTTTACCTGTGATACTTTCCTCTAGTTTTACAGATGCTCAATACCTCTGTGTATTTTCATGGTTCTACAATTCTGAAAAATTAACAGCCAGCCAGCTATCAGCCCCCAACTTCATCTATTAAACATAAAAGTTTTTCCATAGTAATTTAAATACCTACTGATTCTTAATATAGGTAGTCAGTAGTAAAACATTATTTCTTTTCTTGTTTTCCTAAGGCTCATGAAATGATGCTTTCCCAGCAAAAATCTATTCAACCTGCCTTTAATCTTTAAGAAAGTTTAATCTTTAGGAGAGTTTAACTTTTAGCTAAGGCTTAAAAATTAAACTATGTCAGTTAACACTGCAACCACAAAGACAAAACTGATTTCTATTTGAATGGCTTCCTTATTTCATAGTTAGTTCATCAAACCATTTCGTGGACTCTTAGATTGGAGCACGTTAGTATGAGGCCAGAAGATATTTACTTGAAGGTAACCTGGAAGAAAGCTGAAAACAACTCTTCAGTCTAAGTTGATTACTTCCCGTTTGGGAACTGTTTCCCCAATGCACCTGCCGAACGAACTGTAGTTTTGTGTAGAAACTCGGAAGATAATTGATTATTTGCCAAGAGTCTGTTTGTGAGTTGCCAATTATTATTTTTTTAATCTACTCCTGGGACATACTTTCAATTTCACAGTCTTTTGCACATTGTGGACAGTGGTGTTTAATTTCTTAAAAGAAAGCACACATGTTCTTTCTATTGTAGTGAGATTAGGGGCTTTCCAAAGGGGGGTTGGGTGGGGGACTTAATATCCAGGGAACAAATACCTACACTGATATTTGCATGTTACTCCACCCATACAGTTGTGGCTTAAAAGCTAGGAAGGAAATTAGAAATAGTCATTTATTGTATAAGAAAAGAAACCTTTGTGTCTCACTAGCTTAAATGTTCTGTTTGAGAAATGGTAAACAATCTTGGAGACAGCACTCTTTAATTGTTTATGGATTACTTCATTTTACTTTATTGTTAAAATAAGAGTTTCTAGTACAGTTAAGGAAATTTTTGTCAGGAAACAGTTGTTTTCCTCCTACAGACTAACATTCCTGCAGGCAAGCAGCAAATTAACCAATATAAATGTTTCCTTCAAAACACAGAAATCTTTTATCTATTTAGGAACAGATCATACAGTATAACATGCTGAACTATTTCTATTAAGCCCAAAGATGACAAAAAATTGAAAAGAATAAATCCATTATAAAGAATTCATATCTGCTGCTTTGTGAGCAATCCATAATACACCGTATTGTGCAAACTATGGGAGATGATGACCCAACAATACAGAATGTAGAGAGGGCTTTTGACAACAGAAAAGCATAAGAGAGAATATCATTTAATGGAGAGTGAAAAAAAATGAGCCTGGATTCTTTTTCCCCCTTTATTTGTTGTATCACTTTGTAAAACCTCTCTATGCCTTGCTCTCTTCATCAGAAAAATGAGACCTATGGTTTTATTTTTATAAAGTGCTTTAGGATTTAGGAGAACTCAGAATCAGAATGCATTATATGATGAAAACCACCATGGTGCATGTCACATGACTATGGCAGAAAAGAAACTAGGAGCCAAAAGCAAAACATGAATCAGCAATGAGCACTCATTTTGTTTGTTTAAAACCCCAGGGTGTGCAAATACATTTGAGAACCAAAGTCAACCCTCTCTCTGTACAAGCACATATTACTCTGTCTGGCTCTGGTTTTGAAACTGGAGTTAAATGAAAAGACTATAAATGCAGAAAGTGTACAGGGAGGAGTAAAGGGCAGGGTGTCTCTCAAGTGAACTCTGAGTCACCAGGGTGTCACCAAGAGGGACAGAACGCTGACCTCTTTAAAGATGAAACATAGACTGCTCTGGTTTTCTCTCTGACTCGAGCTTATCCTTGGTTCTAAAAAAAGTTATTCCTGTAGGAGACACATCAACAAAGGAGGAGTCCTCTCCTCTACTTGTTCAAACATACGTGGCTCTCAGGATGACAAGAGAAGCAGGAGTGGAGACAATGTGGGCCACAGCTGAGATGCAAGTGGAGACTGTATAGGAAAGTAGGGGTTCTAGGTGCCTGTGCTCACCCTAACATGAACTCACTGCATCGTCTCCAGCAAGCCAAACTCTGGACAGTTGCTTTTTCGACTGACAATGAGGATTGCAGAGGTACCAGACTGGTTTAAATTATTTTCTTCTAAGATCTAGAATTCTATTACTTTTTTAGTATTCCTGTGACTTGAATACACCATCCAACAGGAAAGATTAAAAATATAAAAAGTGAGTTTCAGTGTAAATAAAAAATAAGCCAACTCTGATATCCAGATAATAGAAATGAGTATACAAAATCTTAGGTGAACCACAATCATACAGTTATTTAGTGGCAAAATCAGCCTCAGATTTCAGAGTTGAACCATAACCTGATATACTTAATATCCTAGTGATTCTTCTGACTTCTGCAACTTCAGAAGTCTAAAATCAAATTCATTTTAAAATGCTGAGTCATAAGCACACTGGGGATGCACAGGCGGAGATACTGACCTCATGCATTTTGTATTTATCAGATGAGTGTTATTCCCATGTGAAACTGTTCTTTCTGCATCTCTGTTTTTGGTCCAGTCCATGCTACTCCAGCAAAAGAAACCCTGGCATCGCTGTTTCACATACAGACCCACACTGAACTGCTCCGTATTTTCACAGGCTCCCAATACAACTGATTCACCCCTGACTTCCTTCCCTATTCTAAATTTTTGTCTTCATTCTCAACGTGTTTGCATCCTTCATGCCTTTCTATTGCTTCACCCATTCTTTCCTAATTTATCTCCTTGACTTTATGTTCCTTTTCCATAGTATCCTTTAAAAAACTTTCCATAATCAAACTGTAAACATATCTTTAACCTTTTTAAAGACTGCTAAGAGTTTATTATCTTATATACAGGAGAAAGTCTCAACTTCCTAATTGCAAAAAGCACAGCCTTTTTACCCAACACATCTTATTTCAGCTCAGCTCCCTCCTTTCTCCCTCACATTCTATCATCTGTCCATCAGGAACAAACATTTGCAGATATTTTCCAGGCATACCTCTGTGCCTTAGCATATGCCAGGGTCTCAGGCTAGAAATCCCATTCCTTTCCCACTGCTTACATGAAAAAAATCCCATTTATCTCTTAAGCCACAAGTAAATCATCCTTCTGCGAGGTTTTCTCGAACTCCACATTCCCTTTAGAATCAACATAACCCTTTCTAAGCTGTTTCTATACTTTGGGTAGGTTTCCACTGTTGCCCTCTTCACACGGAACTGTAATTGTTTATATGTGCCTCCCTACCTCAAGGTTCAGTTTCTACACATTTCTGCATCCTCAGCACACATCCTGAAGACAGAATGCCTTCAGTATACATGTATGTCTACAAATGAATGTATGCATGAGTAACCAACAGCCATTTATTTCCTCAACTATTACTTTAGGTTGCTCAAAGTTCAAAGAAAGAGACTTGCAAAACAAATCAAAACACAGGGAGAAATACTCTATAAGTAAACAAACAAACAAACAAACAAGCTCTGATTAGAATAAGACCTATGCATAGAAGTAGAGCTGGATGACGGAACAGAGAACAGCTGTGACTCTTAGCAATGTAGTGAAACCCTGGCTCAAACTAAAAAGAATTGAAGATGCAGTATAGTGCAAAGGCTGTGGGTTCAATTCCCCATTACTGTCATTTGTCATTTGATAAATTATCAGGGGCTCTAACTGAGCCAAGAAGTGTAATCAAGGACAGCTCAGGGGGTTTTGATCTCAACACTAAGTAGAAAGTAAGTAGTGTTATGAACTCAAGTCTGGGACAGAAGTGAGTTAGTGAAGACAAAATTAAGTTACCCATTTGTTCTCTTCTATTTGTAGATACCTACAGGCTATCTAAGGAGAGTGTGAAGTAGGCAGTTAGATACAAGCATCTGGTGGCTTAGAGGGCATCGCAACCACAGAGAAACACTTGAGGGCCATCAGCACTCAAATAAATAGTATTTTGAGAAGCTGAATAAAGTACCCTGAGAAAGTATGCAGATTCATAAGAAGTACCAAAACTTGGGAGACATTCACAAACTGAGTTCAAATAGAAGAATCAGTGAAGGATACTCAGATGCGTAAGATTACAAAAATACCAGGAGATGTCAGCAGAGCAGAAAAAATCAAGAGTATAAAGTCAATGAAGAAGGGGGTGGTGGTCAACTTTGATGAACTTTTCTGAAAGGACATTATCAGATAAAATTTTGACTTCTTTCAGGCAGGCTGTCCCATGAGCTGTGAGGCCTCTCTAACAGTTAAGATAGGAAAGAAAGCCTAATTTGAAATGCACTCTATTTTCTGTGAACTTGTGAGAAGAAATCTGAGGTGTGAGATTTACTACATCTGTAAGTCCAATTACTTGGGGACCAGAGGCAGGGAGATTTGGAGTTTGATCCCTGTATGGGCAACTTACTGAAAACCTTCCTTAAAGTTAAATACAAAACACAGCGGGGAATGTAGCTCAGAGTTACCTGGGTTCCAACTCCAGGACTCAAGAAAAATATATGTTAAAATAAAACAAAATTTACAAAGTAATGATAAATTAGGACAAAAAAGTATTTCTGGTTGAAGCAAAGCCTAAAATTGGTGAAGCTAGAAGAGATTTAGGATGGATTTCAGGGAGACTTTCACAGCAGCAAGTTAATCCAAGAAAATGTAATCTCTCTTTTTCTCACAGAAAAAATTATATATATAGTGTGTATATATATATATATATATATATATATAATTTTATATACATTATTTATGACAAAGACACATATCCTATGTTAAGGTTGGCTTTTGATGCTTTTATTCCTTACCTATACATCTAGTTCCTCTCTCATCTTGTTTTGTGTATTAGTCAATTTAATCACTTTTTTTGTTTTTCTTTATGTGCTAAGCTGAAATAACTGCTGTTCAAAACTTATTCAAAATATAGTGTACATTACTTATGAATCCAGAAACCTACTAACAAGTAAACAATCACTTGACCTTTTAGAAACCAAGGAATAAGGATATCTATCTATTCTTATGAGATAATTTATTTCCTAATATTCAAATAAGGAATATGTAAGTGACTTCATTATTGTCTAAATAAGATCTAATCTTATATTTAGGGATTGGAATAAGAACCCATTTTAAGATCTGTAGACTGAAGGTAAAATGAAATGGCACATTCTATAATCACACCGTCAGTCACAGCAAAGATGAATGAAACTATTTCCTTTTACAATTTCTATACTTCAAGCTGTTATTGTGGCTTTCTCCAAAGAGATGACAAAGACTTCACCAGTGATAAACTGCTGAGCAAACTCCCAAAGAAACTGAGATAATATAACAAAAAATGCTTGCCTCTATTTCCTTGTGTCAAAAATGCCCTTATATTCTTCTAATTTCGGAGGACTTCTATGTTTAATATATGGGAACCCTTAAAGCATAGTCAAGTATGATTTAACCTTAATTCCAATTAATTTGAATTAAAGTTAACTCAAATTCCTACTCATGATCTACTAATGTGCCCAGAAATGTGGATACTCATGCTTAAGGAGAGCAAGATATATTTAAAAATTTTGTACATAAGTGAAATATCTAAATAAAAAACAGGAATGGATATCACACAGTTTGTGTTCTTTTATAGTACAGAGAATGATGTCCAAAGGTAATTCTGATGGACAGCAAGCTCAGCTTTAGCAAAGATGGATTGATCTGCTTGGGTTCACCGTGATAATTTTGTAATGATATTAAAATAAATGTGATCCATTTTAAATTTTAACTGCCACAAAGCATTATGTCAGCTAGTAAAGTGATACAGTGTTAATAATACCACACATAATGTGCTTCACTAGTCTGTTTGGGTAACAGTGTAGAGATTTTACAAAGAAAATAAACAAACAACCAAAATTCCTACAACACAAAAACAAATGCTAAGTGGCATTTGGGGCACCTGTAAGTACAATACAATGATGTCATCAAATAAATAATATGTAGAGCTACTTGAACACAAGTTTCTACGGCCAAACCTGTTTATTTTCACTTAAATTGTTTCAGAATTGTTTCAGAGTACTTTTCTCTGCTTTTACTAGGCTACTGGTAAACTTTTTTTTTTTTTCAAATTTTTAATCTTTATTGGTACATTACATATACACATCATGATTGCACTCCATAATGGGGATTTGTACCAGTATAAGACACAACTTAATTCTCATTTTTTCCCATAGCCCTACCCATCCTACTGCCCCCACATATACATAAAATTTGTTTCCTTACTTTTATGTTACAATTTCAACATTTCCCCCCTTCTTCCTATTTTACATTGAGAATTTTCTATTTCACAATATATAACATACAATTCTTTTAAAATGAAAGATTTTTTTTTTACTCAATCACCATGCTTATGTATCTTTTATGAATTAAATATGTTCAGTCACTTAAAACCTTCCTAAAAATACACTAAACACACAATCCAAAGTGCTTCTTCTGATATAGGTTCACAGTATAATAAAACAGATTTGGCAGTAGAGAATTTTTGCCTGTATGACAAGACAATGTAGCTCCATTTATTTTGGGAGAGTCTTTTATGAAGAATATAATTGGCTTATTTTAGTAACATGATTAATTCATCAATAATACTTAACCAACCATAACATCGAGATGAGCCTGGAATAGGAACTTCTATGGTGAGTCACTCTGTATACCCAGCTGGCATGACTTGGCAAACAGCACTTTACAAGATAGTGAACCAGCTTGTGATTGTCCAGGATGCAACACGCCTACTCTCTGCATGCTGTAGGTGTGGCATGCAGACTCTGCTAGCTGCCATCATCCATTTTACTACACCCTGGCACTTGGCAGACAATCCATGTGTAGCACAGTTGGGAAGTGGAGGGTTATGAATAGGAAACAGCAGGGGGGGAAAACATGCAGACAAAAGGGAAATCAACTTTCAAAGCATAATCACTATTTGAGGAGCTTGAAAAGGCCATGAATAGTGGCACCTTCTAGCAAGATAGGAAGAAGTATTATCAGAAGTAATATATGCTGCAGACAATCACAAAACAACTTACAGAAAAAACACTTATGACCAGGAAACACGTCCTAAACAGGCATTTTGGGTGGGAGGCATTTATACTCTGAACCAGGGGTTTACATAGGTATATTCTGTGGTAAACAGCCCTGAAGATTCTCTTACAACTTAAAGAAAAATTGGTAGATTTATAGAGATCTATACAACCACTTTCACCTACTAGTGCTCAGTCAACATATTAGTAACTGAACTGAATGGCTAAGTGCAAAAACTAGTCTTGCCATTCCAAAGACCAAGCACTTGGAACCGTTTTCAAGAAAGTAACTAAAAATCACCAGTTCACTTACCTATGTGTTCTCATAGTTTTTGTAACTAGGAAGGATTTTTGCTATATTTTGAGTACCCACAAGTGTGTTATGCACTGCATAACACCGAAAAATTACTCAGTGCTCTGATTCATAATAAAAAAGCAGAGGGTGATATCAATTAACTAAACAGGTGAGTATCATCATGACAAGGATATGAAACATGTACATAATAATTCTGAAGTTTTCATCATTACTCCCTGCAGATAAATTTTGTATAATTTCTTTCTAACTTGTGAGTCACCAGCCAACTCATTACAATATAATCAATGTATTACTGGGACAGAAATATCCTGGCAATATAGCAAGACTCTAGAAATGCCAGTTTCTAAATAAATGTGAGTCTTACCCATGTGTCATAAATAGCTAGCAAAGGGATGCCAAATCATCCCTGCTGCTGAGGTAATTGTTCTACTTTGAAATTTCTTAAGATCTATTGTGTTAGTTCCCAGATCAAAGCCATTTCTCTTGCTTCCTTCTCCCCTCGTTCTTCAATCATAATGTAAAATTAGAAAAGAATTATTTGACAATGATAAGTGAAGTTATTTTAGTGGTTTAATGTAGCATTTTAAAGAAATTCTACCCAGCAGGTTTCATTAGGGGAATCTTAATTGGCTTACTAATTTTTATTACCGAAAGTGTGCACACTCATGCTGTGGCTTTTTAAGGATGAGTTTGAGGTGTACATCATGAGCTTTTTCCATTAAGAGTCTGTAAAGAAGCTGGGTGTGGGGTGCACACCTGTATTCCCAGTGCTCTGGGACATCAAAATAGCAGGACTGCAAGTTCAATTCTGGCTGGAAAACTTAACAAGTTAGCAAGATCTTGCTCTCAAAACAAACAAATAAAAAGGTGTTAAGGACACAGCTCAGTATGAAGGACCTGGATTCAATCCCCAGTACCACACACACACACACACACACACACACAAAAAAAAAAAAGCCTGAAACATTACATAGTATTCCATTAATGTATAAACTTTCTTATATCTCTATGTATTAGTTAAAATAAATTTTAAAAAATATAGAATCTGTGAGAAAGGCTTTAATGCCTTAATTACATTTCCAACTGAATATTCTGTGTCTCTTCTCATTAATACTAAAAGCTTCTAAAAGGACTTAGTATACAGTGTCTTAGATGTAATAGAAGCAAAGTAAATATTTAAAGATTATTTATTAAGGAAGATTCTATCAATTACCATAAGGAAATTCATGGAAAAGGCTTCTTTGAGAAAAAACAAAGTGTTATAGTCATTGTTTTTGTTTCTAGGTTTTTGACAGTTCAATAAAACATTAACATCAATAACCAGCAATAACAATGATTAAAAGTTTAAAATCTCTCATTGTTCAGAGTAAATAATTACACATTTCCATACTGAGTGCAGTTTTGAGTTTAGTTTCTTCTTTGCACCAACCACACATTTTTGGGACAGTACAATTTTTATAAGATGTCATTCACTCTCATTTTGTAGATTTTTTAATGTAAGTTTTCTTTTACTTTAATTTTTATGAGTCTCTTCTCTATCTTCCCAAAGAGGGAAGAGAGATACAAAATAGGATATATACATAATATAAACAATGTCACATTTTACATTAATGATCTATTTTTAATGTCAATGTACCTCTGCTTAGAAGTTCTAATCAGAAAATATAAACATGTGTGAGGGCAGAAACCAAGCAACTCAAGCTAGAGATATACTACTCCCCAAATAAAAAGTTCTTTAGTTACAAGACATTCAAGTGCAGGGACACTTTAGAATTAACTTGCCCTAAATGTGGTATCACACAAGTAGACCCGCAAAGTGTAAATAAACATCCTTCTTGGGATGTAGCCTTCACTTAAGGACTTCTTCAAATGGAAATGAACTTGTTATGAGACACCCAGTCTCTGTAGGAAGAAAGCAATAGAAAAAGACTGCATTTCTGTAGTTTCCTGTGGTTCCGGGTGAATCTGACAGTCGATTCTCTTCTGGGTAAGAACAAATTTTAAGCCATGAATATAAACATAGTCCAATTTTTCTGTCTTCCTTTTTCCTGGATGGTCCTTTTCCAGGATTTCACTGCATGATGTCAAGTTAGTGAACTGTCCAAGTGTATCACCTATTTTCCAAGGAAAAAAGACATGAAAATCACACTGCCAATTATACACACTAGTTTCATTAAATGTTTTAATTGTCTGGGATTTACAAAAGGGCTACTTACAAGGCCACACTCATCCCAGTTTACAGAAGCTATGTGTTCTTTGTGAATGGATGGTTCCTGTTTTGTTCTGTACTGTATGATCCTTATCTTTCATGTCTTCAATATCTTGCATGTCTTCATTGTCTTGGAGTGTATTGACTATGCAGCACAGTATTTTAAGAGATTAACATTTGGGGCCCAATAAACCTGGCATGGACTGTAAGTTCAGAACCCAGCAATCGTCCAGGGAGTAGTCATGAAAAAGATGTGACAATATCTGAATCTCAGCTTCTTTCTTTCACCTGTTATCTTTCATCTTACAAAACACTGGATAGTCAAATACTTGAAATGTGATCAATAGTATCTGCTACATAGGTAACATTTAATATATTACCTGAGTATGAAAATCCTCATCATTATCTCCAGGCACATAGGAGGTACTTGATGTTGTCACATGAAATTGGAATGCTGGCCTTTTCTCTCTCTCTGTGTACACACATACCTTCCTTTAATTGTACATGTAATAGAAAGTGCTCCAAAAAACCACTGAATTTAATTTTACTAACTCAAATTCAGTGTCTTTTGTAAGCAGTTAGGAAGGAGCAGCTTTCACTGTCATGCTTTGTACCAGCAATGGATATTATTTTTCTGTTTTTTTTTTTTTTAACACACAAATAAATTGAGCTGTTTTAATGGAAAGCTCTATACCCAAGGTACCCCATTTTATGGTGTTTCCATTCTTTGTAATATTCTATAAATGCTATCGCTGGGATGGATTCCCAGCTTTCTTAGTTCACAAAGAAAAACACTGACAATGATAATTCTAGTCTACAGTTGTTTCAGTCTTGTATTAAGATTGACAGTTAAATTAACAATCTTTAAGAATACACAGTGAAATTAAAATGGCAAATTTAATCTAGGCTTAGACTAGTATCAGAAATTGTTCAATTTTATGAAACTAAAGTGACTTTGAAACCATGATGAAATTTTTGAAGTCACATAAAATTGAAAATATTTAATTTTTATATAAGCAGAATTTGAAGTAGGAGTGAGGAATTCTGTAGGGAATTAAATCTCAGAAAATGATCATGTAGCTATTAGTAATTTCTTAAGTGCTTCCTTCCAAAGAACTTCATGATCTCTATGTGTAGTTACTTTTTAGAGCATTTCTACCTTTTTTTATTATCTTTTTCTTTTTTTTTTTTTTTTTTTTGGTAGTACTGGGTATCAAACCTATGACTTTACACTTGTAAGGCAGGCACTGTGATACTAAGCTAAATCTTTAGCCCTCTTTAGAGGATTTCTACCAAAAAAATTAAAGTACAAAGACCTTCTTTATTCACAGACAGAAAAGGTGAGGTATCCAATATTTAAATGGCTTTTTGAGAAGTACAACATTAGCTCATATAGGGAAGAAGAAAAAACATGAGTATTTGGTTAGAACCCACAAATTCTGATGGACCTATATAAAATTCTAAATATGAACCATCAGAAATAACTGTAATAGATATTCAACTTCAAGATATTATAAATCTTAGAAAATTATGTTTAATCAAGGTCATGAATTTTCCAGGCTATATTTGGGTTAACATAATCTTTTCCTGTAAGTCCAAGAGACTTGGGTTAATATTAATAGAAATGGATATAACAACGCCTAAACAAGCCCCAGTTTGTATTTCCTTCCACTTCTTCCATGTTCCTTGCTTCTAATTTCTCTGTCTGAATGGAGAGAGAATGTCTGTGATTGCTATTGTTTTCAAATCTCTAACACATAGCCTTCTCATTGTAGGCACAGTAAAAATCTGGGAGGAGTGATATTACATATATAAAAAGGAGCTATAACTCTTATTTAGAATCTAGAAATTCTTCTCACAGACTAGAGACTCTTAAAGTATAGTTCCTAGAAGAGCAGCCACCGCCTTCCAGGGCAACTTGTTAAAAATGCAAATTCTAGAGCTCAACAGCAGTTCTACTCAGCCAGGAATGTAAATTCTAGAGATCTAGCTAAAAAGCAATTCAGTGCAGAGGTACAGATTATTAACAGACCTCTATATTTTAACAGACCTTTTTGGAGATTCTCCAGTATTTGCAAAAGTGTGAGATTCACCAACAAGCTCATAATCAGGGCTCAGTCATCCAGGTATTTGTGTGTTCAAACCCAGTGTGTCTAATGACACTGTTTTTCTACATGTCAAGTTCTTGTTTGAGTATCTTTGGGTGTTTCTGTTTTGTTTTGATCTTTGTCAACTACTTTCTCTCAACTGTATGGAAACACTACACTTTTATGTAGGGGAAGTGAAGATGAATAGGAGATATTTTAAGATTTACCTGCATCTTTGTTTCTTAAATCTGAACTTAAAGAGTTTACATTGTACATACAGTGTACAAAATGTACCCTGGTATATATAAGATACTGTAAAAGATCCACTCAAGATTCCTTTCACAAAAAAGGTCTCAGTAAAACAAATACAGTCCTAGGAGTGTTGGAAGTGTGAGTACTGAACAGTAAACTAAAAGGTATTTTGGTTTATAAGATCACACTGACTTCAATATTAATTATCAAATCCTTCAGTAACTGCATAGTTAGTTTATTTTTGATTGTTGTAATCCTTGATACCAGTCTGGAATCAGGTTGCTTTTCAAAATAATAGAAAACTTAGCTCTGTATCTATAGAAAAATTATTTTGAGCAAGTGCATACAAATGTCTTTTTTCTGCTTAAATTCTTTATATTTAAGTTTCATACTTAACTCATTTGCATGGGAACAAATTATTTTGAAATTGACCCAGTGTGCAAATGGATAAAAAATTAATGGTTTGTTTTATAAGTGTTTTCAGTTAGAAAATTTTCATTATCAGAGAAGCCTTTTATACTTAATCCTATAAACATGTTTATTTATCCTTAAGACAAAAAACATATAATTAAAATTCGCATGAATTATAGGAATGCAGTCTATGCACCACAATCTGTGAAAAAGTTTTTAAAAATTTTATCTGAACTTGTTGGAGAACATACTGTTTATATTCCTGGGGAAGTTGGTACATGCACAGAACACATTTAATTCCTCTTTTCACTCCTTTCACCCTCCTCGAGGCCTTCCTTCCAACACTTGACTTCCTTCCCATTTGAAGAAGACCTGTCTCCCTACTTCAAAATATGTAGACAAAAGAGAAATGAGAGCCCAAGAATAATTTTAAATAAATAAATTACTGTGTTATTTTGAATCAACTCCCAGAAAATCTCAAAATTATTTCCATTTCCATTTTAAAGGTGACAGATACCAGCTCCAGGATGAAATATACTTTAAAAGACACACAATTTTTGTCCTCACATATGATCAAATTCATTTATCAGCTTGAACCATACTTGACCAATTCTTTAAGTTACCTTTTACTTTGAAGCATCCAAGACATCCACCACTATCTCTATTTGAATTCGATAGGATATAATACCAAAAAGGGAATTTATAATCAAAATATTCATGCAAGAACATATAAAGACTGTCTCATACCACATACATGACCAATAGAAAATTTATTTTAATGGGAGCAGGGAGAGATGGCTTTCAGATTCTTATCATGTCACCCAGTCTGCATATGCGCTAACCTTTGAGGGTGGCAATGATATCCTTGTTGCCTCTTGCAGCTCTACTTTAAGCCAAAGCAAACTGTCTCAAGAAAACTGTGAAGTATAAAGGTTGCAGCATAGGCTTGGCTTTGCCAGTGTTTTACCATTTGAAAGATGACAGGGTTTATTTATTCCCTGCATGGAACTGGAAATAAAAGATGTGGGAAAAAAAAAATCCTTATATTTCAAAGTTTTGTTTGAGTTTCTATGAATTCCCACACAAGCCATGCAAGCAATAATATTCAAGTCTAAATATGAATCATTTTACTTCACATATGATACCTTCACTGATATTAATTCAGAGTTCTGTATGATGGGCACAGTTTACATTCACTCAGTCCAATATGGTAGTCATCAGGGACACTTGTTTAATAAGCATTTCAAATGCAGTTACTGTAAACAAGGATTGGAATCTTTATTTTTTAAATGAAGTTTAAAGTTGAGCAGTCACATGTGACTAGAGTCTATTTGGCCAAGAAATGAAAATACTACTTGGCCTCTATTTTCATCAGACCATTTTGGTATTAAATTTTTACTTAAACACTTATTATTCCTAAGCTCTATTCTCTTTGATAATTTAAGCCAACGTGCTACCCTTTCCATCTTCTATTTAGTGACATTACTTATAGAAAGACTTTCATATAATAGGTACCAATTTTCAAGCCCCTGTCACCACTGTTCTCTTTGTTAAGAAGATCCATTTAATTCATTTAGACATTTTCACCACTTTCAGTTGTACTGTTTTTCTTTCTATACAGCATCCATCTTTCCACGATGGCACTGACTATGGTAGTGGTTTGTTAGTGTGTGGCAGCCAACAAGGTATAAAGTGGCTGACATCTTTAGAGTCATTTTAGATTTGAGGAAAAGTTGTAAAGATAAAATAAAGTGATCCTTTCCCGGTCAATTTCCTGTATTATTAACTTCTCACATTAGTTTAGTATGGCATATTTGTTGCAAAATGAATCAATTTTTATATATTGTGACCAAATAATACTCTGATTTTATTCATTTTTCCTTAGTTTTCACTTCATACTCTTTTTCTGTCCCACAATCCCATTGAGTTCTAACATGCTTTAAGCTGCCAAGTCTTCTTAAGCTCCTCCAGAATATAAGAGGTTCACACATTTCCTTGTTATCTGACATTTAATTAGAATTATTGTGGGTGAGCAAGATCATGACTGAGCAGCAAATGTTAGAGAAATTAAGAATAAGACTAAGATCAAAGAGATGATATTCCACCAAAGAGCCTGGGGAGCATAAAAAGATAGGAACCTGTCACACACAACACACGTCAGTCTGGAATAAGAAAGCTGTCCTTGGGACATTCTCCACACATAAGCAGATCATGAGTCACTGCTAGACAGTGAGAACTGACTCAATACCTCCCCACCCAGTTTTGGGGATTGAACCCAGAGCCTTCACACATGCTAGGCAAATGCTCAGCCACTGAGTTATATCCTCAGTCTTTTTATACATTTTATTTTGAGACAGTGTCCTGAAAATCTGTTTAGACTGACTGAACTTGCCATCTTCTTGCCTCAACCTCTGAGTAGCTAAATCACAGCTAGCCATGTACAGCTGGCCTCATTTTTTTTTTAAGGTTTTTTGAGACAAGGTCTCGCTTTGTAGTTCAGGTTGGCCCTGAGCTCAGCCTCAAACTCACATCACAACAATTCTCCTGCCTTTGCCTCCTGAGTGCTGGGATTACAGGTGTGAGCCACCACGCCTGGCACTGTGGTATGTGGTACTGGTTGCTGCTGGGTGTGAGTCTCCACACCCAGTATTGTTATGTAGTTACCGGGGATCTAACCCAGGCCCTTGTGCTTGCAAGACAGGCTCTGGAACCACTGAGCTATATCCCCAGGCCCCAGCTGGCCTCAATTTTATGTCTAGTTCACTGAGGACATGACAGAAGATTTTACATTCCTTTTATTTTTGCCCAGCATACCTATCCTTCCTAACACATACTAAACATGGGGCCTGTCATTTTATCATAAAGAAAACTGAACTGATTTGGAATAGTTTGCTCTTCAAAAACTAGTCTATGGTTACTTAATAATTTGTGTTATTTTATACCACTGAAAATGTTAAATAAATGACTGCTGTAGTATTCTCATACATTGATTTTGAACATTCATAAGATGTTGTGTATCTCTGTGGTCAACGGATGATATAAAAAAATTGCTTATTGGCTTTTGCCTATAGTTTGGGAGCTATACACAAAGAACCTCAGAATGTATACTATTTAAGGTAAACTATGGCTATGGCTTCTACTTCTCCAAATGCACCTCAGCTTTAGTCTTCAGAGTTCAAAGGTGCTTGTCCTTATTTTTTTTTTTTTAATTTAGGTTTTTTGAGACAGGGTCTCGCTTTCTGTGGTTCAGGCTGGCCCTGAGCTCAGCCTCCAACTCACATCACAGCAATCCTCCTGCCTCTACCTCCTGAGTGCTGGGATTACTGGCATGAACCACCACGCCCAGCACTGTGGTACGTGGTACTGATTGCTGCTGAGCATGAATCTTCACACCCAGTACTGTATGTGGGTTACTGAGGATGGAACCCAGGTCCTTGCACTTGCAAGACAGGCACTGGAGCCACTGAGCTAAACCCCCAGCCCTCTTCCTACTTTTTAAAATGCTTCTATTTTATTTTCTAAAACAAGATGTTCTTGTTATCCAGTGTTTATAAGAAAAGTAGGAGACTTTTTCCCTTGCTTTCACTAAACACAATTTAAGACTGTCTCTCTACTCCTCTTAAAATGACCCTCTGGCTTTAATTTCTCAAATTTTGCTCTTTACAATGAGATCCTGCACAAAATAGTCTCTAATCTGCCTCGGGATTTATACCTGCTATTTCAACTGGCTATTTGATTTACATTTAAAAATTTTTAAATAATACAACTAAACACAAATTAGCACGTTCCTGCCACATTCAACTATGAGCGTCCTCACCATAGGAACTGTGCTTTTGATTAGTTCCAGTAAGAAATATGTCATGTGCTAAGCACTACATTAAGATCTTCGCAACTATATATTCCTCACAGTGACCTTATTAAACAGTACTGTTGTGGTCACTTTGTAAAATGGGAAAATAACTTACCCACATTTGCACATCAGTTAAGTTTAGAACCCAAATTCAAGGCTAACACTGAGTTGATTCCCCTATGTGTTCTATTGCTTCCTTGAGGAAGTCAAAACATAGTTGTTGAACTAACAGGTACACGAATGTATTGAATGACTGGAAAGACTCTCTTCTATAACAGATAGCAAACAACAGCCAGTATTTTAAATGCTTAAGTCGCTGTTACACAGACTGGGATGAATGGTTTTTGCTGGTTATGCAGTACAAACTCACCTCTTTACTGAGGAGGAAACAGGTTCTAAATGTTACCACAGCTTTTTTCTCTACCCTTCACTATCTGTATACATACTTACTGTTTAAAGATGGGACTTGTTACAAACAAACAAACATATAAATTAAAAGAACATATAATAGCTCCAAGCCTGGCATTACTTAGAAGCCACGATGAAGATACAAAATACAGATGTTTTGAAACCTGTGGGCAGGCACACACAGCACTTTCCATGTAAGGAAGATGCTGGAAAGGCTCTGAGAAGTTCCTCAGAGTACACGTTACAAGGGACAGCGCGTGTCTGAATGCTTCTCCCGAGAAGATGATAGCATCCCTTTTCTCCTGGCTCATAAAGAACACTGGAGAATGCTGGAGAGATGGCTGTGAACAAAAGGGCCTGAATCCAACCCAGCACCACTTGCTTTTCTTCAAAGCGAAACTCTAATTGGCCTGGCCAGGAAATCTGGCTTTGAACAAGGGAGGAAAATGTGAGTTGGCTCCCAGCGGACTGGATGTTTCCAAGTGTTTCTCCCACAAAGCTGCAGTTTGGCCCTGCTTTTAGGGCCTCGTCAGCTAAGTGACCAAGATGGAGAATACTCAGCGACTTCAGAAGGAAAAATAATTCTGGAAGACACCAGATTATTTAATCTACTTTATTTTCCTGTTCCAATCATTTCCTTTTTTTTTTTTTCAAGGTTAAATGAAAAGAATGCCAGTTTATTTTAATGGGAAAGAAATTTTTCAGCTACAAAAGTCTTATTTGTTTAATTCTTTAACAAGAATATTTCTTCTACTAAATAAAAATGCAAACTTCAACTTTTGGGATATCTGCTTCTGATGTGCTTTCATTACCATTATCAGAAGCATAACAATTAGGCTGTCACTGCAGGGTGATCCAGTGTCCTTCACAGTATTTATTAAGGTTTGTGTAAGTTCGGAGAGCAGTTCACAAGTGGAGGCAGAAAGGGTTGCAGAAACCAAGAAACAGACACACAATCCTATAATACAGAAAAGATATGTTCACAAAACAGAGTACAGGCCAGTGTGAGGGGACCTTACTTATCATCCAACGTGTTACCTCAACAGTCATGGGAACACAGAAGTCTCTCAGTGGAGGCAGAATGTGATAGGTATTAAAGGGTTGCCTTTATTTGCTTTAAGGTGTTCTTGGTACCATTACCAGTGTGGAAATTAATAGACAAGTATATAAAAGTACTCCTGCATTTGTTCAACAAATATCTGCTGAACACCTGACTGTGTAAGGCCTTGTGTCAAGGGCTAACATGACACGTCCTGTTACTCTTCAGGCAGAGTGAAGAGATCATGTGAGGAGGAACAAAGGGCACGTTTGAGCAGTGTGACTTTGGATGAGTCACTTAACCTCTTTGAAGCTTAGTTTCCTCCCTTGTGAAATAAGAGGATTAAGCACTAAAGGTTTTCAAAGTTTCTTCTTTGTCTTCTTTCTTATAGCTGTAAGATTCTTTTCTGTTCTAATGAAACCGAAGCACAACTTAAACATATTATTAAAACCCTAATATGTTTGTTCTGGGTGAAGAGAGAAGAGAGTCAGCATATGCTTCTTGTTCAGTCCCCCTTCCTCCTCTCTCAAATTCCCCTCTGCAGAAATGCAGGATTAAGGCAAAAAGTATTTTTAAAACAACTCATCTTCCCCATTCCTTTGAAATCACAGTGCTGCAACAAGAAACACAAGTAATCAGAAGTTCTGTTTTTAAAAATGGAGATTAATTATACAGAATAGGATGTCCATGCAGTACTGTTTCTTAAAGGGAATGAAGAACTGTTGTTTCGGAATGTCTAGTGATACCAGGTAGGATGGAGGAACAAGAAGTTATAAAGGCCTGGATTGGCTTGCGGATCTGAGAATGGTAAGGGTCAAATGAATACAAGTATAGAAGAAGCCCCAAACTTAGTAAGATTAAACAGAGAGGAAAGAAACAAATGTTCAGCCTTTCTCAGTGTTAAAACTCAACCATAAAACCTCCACTAAGAAATGTGTGTGCATGTGTGTGAGTGCTGTCACTTTAAGAGGTTTCCTTATTACAGGGTCATAAAGGTATTTATCCAAAACTCTGTCTTTCCTTCACACAATACACATACACTTCAGAGACTTGTAAATATCATGTAAGTCAGGCACTGTCCTCTCAAAATACTGTATAGTCTCTCAGAGAACACTATTAAAAGTCAAGAGATTGGGCTGCAGTCTACCTAAACCTAGGAAAAGCAAGCTAGATGGAATTTTAAGCTATAACTATCATAAATATTTGCAAAACCTTGTTTGAGTTTTCAAACTCTTTTTACAAAAATGAACAAGCTGGATCTTAACCAATTATTTAAGTATTTAATCTAATTTTCTTTTCCTTGGTGAGGGAACAGAGGCCCAGAAATAAGCCCAAGCTGCAGAGGCAGAAGTTGACCCAATGAATCTCAGAAGTGGATCTTCTTTTCTAGTCTGGTTCTCTGTATTTTTCAAGTGAACACATGATGCATAAGTCCACAAACCCACCTGCAGCTCCAGCAGGGAATGGTAGGTGTTTACTCCAAGGCATCTCTCTCTTCTGCTACTTACAGGGTTTTACCAGTCAACTTAATAAAAAAACATTATCTTCAATGTCTTACTAGAACTATGAAAATCCTTAGTTCTATTATTGAACTGCAAGCTTCTTGAAAGACAGATCTATGTGTGATTACAACAGTCATGTTTTACCTCCAGAACTTGTAAGTTTCATCTCCTTGCTAAATTATGTGTTAAACTGATTCATTTGCCTGTTCTCTAAGTATAATAAATATAGATATTCTCCAAATTAATTAACACTCCTCATTCCAATCTACTGTGATGAGGACAGTCCATTCTACTGTTTTCTAAATTGTAAACAGCTCTTCATAAAAGGTAAACTGTCACCCTGTCTTCCCTGAGCTTTTTCTATTTATAAGCCAGTTTCCCTAGTTTCTTTAATAATCTCTCAGAGCAGAAGTATTTTGAGATCAATTGCTTTCTTTGACAACACTTTCTGGATAAAGTACAGGTTGTTCAGCCTTCTTCTATAGCATCGGCACTCCAGGACTAAAACCATGACTTCAATAGTGACAGGATCTGTGTGGAGTTCAGAGGAACTACCACCTCCCTTGGTAGAGACTCATGATTTTAAATTTATGTTAGCTTTCATAGCTGATCAGTTGGAAGGCTGAGCTTGCCTTCTTCCAGGTCAGTATTAATGATCTAACAGTATCATTATCTGAAATAAGAAAAGGGAAGCTCTCATTTGAATATCTGAGCTCTTAAAATAGTTTTCCCTAAGACATGAAGCATAGCGCCACTGGGAGGATGACTGGGCTCGTGCACAGTCTGAGTTTTCTCTATGACCACTATAGAAAACTTTATTTTCCCAGCAATGGATTTTGTAGACCTGGTATAAACTACTACGTGAAGGTACAACAAAAACACAAGAGAAATACCTTTTTAAAAGCAGATTTGAAGTAGAAAAATGTACACATGCATAAACTATAGAAGGCATAAAAATATTTGGGAGAGTCAGTATGGCAGGCAACTTCATAAAAATATCTCAGTATGCTGAAGAAAATCATTAAAAGCAATGACTGAGAAACAGCACCATTTTTAACTGGTAGAAGTTCTACACCTGGAGAATATCTTTGAAATTTAGAACAGACTCCTTCAATTACAAAAGATGAGCACGCACACACTCACACTGTCTTGTCCTGACATAAATAAAAGGAGGAAGAATTTCAAATTACCTCTACTCGTGACAGTTCTAGCCTAGACAAAGTTCCTGCCACAAAATAGAGGGTGAAGGACTTCTAGTAGAGCTGTAATTGCCATAATGTTGATTAAATGTACACTTAACATTGGGAAAAGCTTTTCTGTGGCATGGCTGAGTCTTTCTAGTGCTATTTAAAAACCCTTCAAGTACAATCTTCTAAAAGTGGCACTTTGATGAGCAGTATGACAACATACCTGAAGTTTCATTGCTATGTAAAACTGAAGTCAGAATTCCAAAGCTGTAAGAAATGTGGACAATTTGTCTTACATACACTATCATGTGCGCATAGAGTTCTGGTTACAAACTACATAGGGAAATGTTTTATTTTATACTTACAATTTACCTTTAAGACCAAATATTACCAATTGAATTTAGCCAGCTCTCATTGTACTGCATTTACTAGATTGAGTTCCTAGAAATATTTGACTATCGTCTTGAATCATTGATACATGTACACACATGAATACATTGCACAGCATGGAATGTGTATTTAAGGGATAAATATTGCAAAGTTAAAGATTATAAGAAACTGTCATAGAACCAAAAGTATTTTCTAAACAGAAAAACTAAATGTGATCTGAGGGCCTGAATATGTACATGCTGAATAAAGTTTAGAACATTTATTATAATTTAAAATCAGCAATCTTTACTTAATAATCAAACATTCCTGGGATAAGGATTTTGTTCAGTGGCACAGTACCTGTCTTGTAAGCACAAGGTCGTGAGTTTGATTCCTGGTACTGCAAAAATTAAAAAATCACATTCCTGATCATAGTACAGTCCTCCTCTCTGTCTCTCTCTCTCAATACACACACACACACACACACACACACACACACACACATACACACTCATTCACTCTCACTCACATACACTGCAGTAGGCTTCTACAGAGCTCTCTTTTGGTTAAATAAGGTAGTATTGCAATAACACAAGATTTAAATCATAATTTTCAAAGATACTCAGAAGGCTTAAAGGAGAAAATATACAGAATGGTATAAAAGCCGTTATCTTTCAGGGATCCACTAACTTTTTCTGTGTTCTCCAGGCCTAACCCTCTATATTTTTTTCCCAGTGCTGAGATGAAATTGAGGACCTAGTGTCTAAACATTTTCAACTAGTGCCAGGCTCAGCTAGCAAGACAAACAAAAGTCTCTCTTCACCGTGGTTTGCAGAAATAGTAGCTTCAAGCTCAGCCAGTAGGCTCTGAATGCTAGTTTGGAGAACAGAACACAACTGTCGATTGACACTTGCCTTTGACAATTTGAACAGAGTCGGGTCACCTGACCCCAACCTCATGTACAGCTTAGTAAACGGTACTGCTCCCCAAAGAATAATTTATCTTTCTCTTTTCAGAGAGCTAGACTGCACTCTACAATGAGGTAACTGAGCCTGGGCAACTGACTTTATATCAAAGTGTTACTGCTTAAGAAAAAGTCAAGATTACGGAGTTTCGTCACAAAGGCAACAAAATGCATCTTACACTGCTTGCCCTTTGATTAAGGACATGTCTACCCAAGACTTGCCTTGTGCTAATCAAGAAAACTTAAAATGCATAAATACACACATATTCTATTACTAGCTTTTCATAATCTATTTATAATAGTAGTACTGTTTTTCAAATTTGAAATTAAAAAGAGAATACCACGTAGATTTAAACCAAAGATAAGAGTCCTCACAGATTTAGAGCCAGGAAAATTAATCAATGACTAAGGAAAGGCTACAAAAATGCATTTTCCCGGACAGCTAAGTTTAGAATGAAATGCTTTAGCAAATGAGATGTGGGCACATTTATCACATCACTCTAGAATGATACACTACAGAACTGTACACTATGCTGATTACAATGTCCACTATATTGTTAGAGATTTGTTTTTATTTTAATTTGGTGGTTGTCACTGTTGAAACTTATCAAAAAATATCAGTGTCTACTCTAGAAAGAAAACTTCTTGGCACTTACTCTTGCTACAGGGGTATATTCTAACACTAATGCCCTCGGTCCATGCATGCTCACATGAAGAACTTCATGGAAAAGAACCAGACACATAATCATCAGAGGAGTCCTATGGGAATAACTGTACATCGGAGTATAGGAACTCAGGGATAAAATGAGGTCATTGGTTATAAAATAGCAAACAAAAAGTAAACTAATTGTGAGCTATGTGAATGCTGCAGGTGCACTGAAAGAGAAAGTAGCTACAACAGTTACACATAAAATCATGATTAAGACCACAGATGACCCCTGATTTGGGCCTTTTTAGAGAATAAAGAGGATCTGAAATACACAATTTAAAGCAAAAGTGAGAAATGTGTGCAAAGTATGTCTATGCGTAAATTAAAAACAAATAGCCCTGTTGGAAGAAACATCAGACCATGTTATTTTATAGTCTGAGAGGCAAGGGAAAATTTACACTTCATGCAGTGAGAGTTAGAAAGGGCCCCTGAGCTATGGACAGTTGAGGGTTCTGAGAAAAGAGAACTTGCAGCCAGAGCTGACATTTCCAGAATCTTCTCCCTTCAAAGAACAGAATGGCAAACAATAGATATTTCCCACTCATGTTTCTAGAAAAGAACAAACAGGGTCCGATTATCTGTGAGGAGAAGCACAGAAAGACAGCAGCTCAGTAACTGAAGAAGACAAGGAGACTGGAACACAGCTCAGTGACACAGCATGTGCTTAGCACCCACAAGGCCACAGGTTCCATGGACAGCACCAAAACAAACAAAACACAGGACATATGAAATGATACAAAATGTAGCATGCAAGTGTCTGGAGAAAAATTAACTCTGGCATCAAGTCTTTCAAATACAACATGATGGAGGCACTGAGTTTGAAAGTTTTGTTTACCCCTTTACGACTGGTTTCAGAGTACTTCACATATGTCTTTACCCACATATAGTTTAATTCTTCATACTATGCAAGTGACCAATGCTGTATCTATGCCTGCATTTACGCCTGTGTACTCTCAGGCATGCTTCAGAAAGAAGATAATTTTAATTTGTAAAATGTAGATGGGTGACTAATAGAGAGATCAAACAATGTCATAAAATGGAGATGATCAACCTTTTCTAAAAGAACTGGACAATTTCACTCAACGAGTGTTCAAATATTGAGTCATTCTGAATTACAGAGAGCCCTGGCCAATATTTATTGCTCCATGTTTTAGAAGCAATTTCCATTTTGATGGGTTGCTTCAAAAGTGGTATTCCAAAGCAGTTAGGTAACATAAAAAATATAGGATCAAGATTATGTCTGTCAGATGAAAAATACAGCATTTACGCAGCATTATATAATCCATTCACTGGTTTATGAGCCCAAGGTCCCCACGGGAGTGTCACAAACCCACATAATATGCTACAGGGTTATATTTTGCATCTCAGACTCTAAATGAACAGGAAATACTTTCTAAAACCACAAGTGTAACTAGCATACTTCTACTCAGTACCAAGAAGTGTGTCCAAATCTACAACAATTTCAATTTGGCAGCTAAAGATGGTCTCAGTTTGGGAGAAAACATTAAAATACGTGCACTTTTCCTCCAGGATGTCAACTGTTAAGATACATAGCACATAAATCAGATGGCCAAATTGGGTCTATGAAAGAACAGTTACCAATGATTCAATGTCAAAGAAGCCTACTGCGGTTTTCCCCAAGGATGAAGCCAGTATTTCTTTACACACTCCAGCTAACTGCCTTCAATAAAAGAAAAGCGCATGATACTTAATTTCAAAGATGACATCACACCAAGGAGAGTGTTTGGTCAATTTAGGGATGGGCATGATTGGGATTCAAAACAAAAATCCACATCCTGGGTATCAATTTAAAAACAAATTAGTATAGGCACATCTAATACATTACAGTGAAAAACTGCAACAGAACAGCAGTCCTGGGCCTCAGATACATGTGTGTCAAAAAGGGGTATAGATGGAAAAGAAAAAAAAAATAACCGTAGCTTGAAATTAAACCATTTTCAAAAAGCATAACTAATCTAGACAAGGGCATAAATACATAAAAATGTAATAAAGCAGCTATGTAACTGGTATTTTTTAAACTGATTTTATTGGTTCATTTTATATAAACATCATGATCACATTCAACACTGAGAATTTGTATCTGTACATGAAACATTGCCATTTTCATTTTTTCACATTTCCCTGCCCTCCCTGTAACACCCATCTCCTATATACATTAAGCTTTGCTTTCTTTCTTTTTAACCACAGATATTTTGTATAATTGTTAAAAATACCAGTTCTTTCTAAAAAAGGATTAAAAAATTTTAAAAGTAAATAAAACAAGATTTATGGAAATCTTTATTAAAAATAAAAGGGTGGCTCAAGAATTTTGAATACATAAGACTATTTTATATATTTTAATCATTATATTTTAATAAAATATTATTATAAAGTATGAATTAAAACATGTAATTTAGGCAATGAAATAGGTGGAAAAAATGAGAATTCATTTGCTTCTTACCTAACAAACCTTGCCAGAATCTACAACTTTTAAAACAATAAGCTTTAAACAAAGACCAAGATTTCCCCCAAACAGTACTGTTTTTAGTGTTGGCCTCCATCTCAACATTTTCTGACATACTTGTGAGTAAATCATCCACCATACTGTGCTTCAGTGTTTATCTTAGAGTCGTGACTACAGGATTACAAAATAAACTTCTTCCCAAAGGAAATGGACATCGGCTCCTGACCACAGAATTAACAGTGCACAGTATTTTGTTTTTAATATAATACTAAATTTATCTTTCAAATTGATGGGGTTTCTGCAGGTCAGAATTTGACAGGCTGTGTACAAAATATACACTGTACAGTGTTTTAAAAATTTTTTATGAGTTTCCCATTAGGAAATTGATATAATCTGAAATAAAATAGAGTATCTGATATTTGAAGGAAAAAGGAAGAAAAAGAACAGAATGGAAATGAAAAGGGGAAAAAAAAGAAATCTGTTAATACTGCACCTTCATTTTCCCAAATCAACAATCTGCTTATATTTAGTTAGAACAAAGAAAGTATTATCTTGCTACTTGTCCTTTGCTTCTTTTTAAAAAAATGAATCTACTCCCACTTAGCATCTGAATTTGTCATCCTTGGTTTATAAATGTGGGTATATTTTTACCCTGCTACTTGATGTGATCTATTTTAAATTTTAAATTGAAAATGCCCAGAATATATTACAGCATGTTAATAAATCCAAGAGTAACTAAACTAGTAAGTCAGTGAGTGTTAGCTGTTAATGAGTAGTTATGAAGTTGTTCAGTCTAACCAGAGTTAATATGGCTACTGCATATTTCATTTCACCTGCATTAAACTATGAGTGACAGCTGAGTTCCAGCCCCCAAAGTATTAAGGACAAAATTAAGCCTTTTGAGTAGTAAAAACAAACAAAAACAGTTTTAGAATAAAGAAATAAGGAAATATGTGCAACAACCAGGGCCAGAGGAATTTTCAATTAGACTAGAGAACAAAATGTTCTGTCCAAGGAAAAGACAAGTCAAAATGCTTTTAAATTTGTTTTCAAGGATTCTCTCCAAAAATTAAAACACAGATGTGAGCTCATCTCTATAAACTTTAAACAGTCCATCAAATGCTATCCTAAACGTGTCTTTGCTATATCTAATAGGGAAAAGATTACTTTTCTAACAATTCTATCTTAGTAAGTAAAGGTATGTTCCACAAAAATAAAATGCTTTATGTTTTTACTATCCAAGCACAGAAACACTAGTTTTTCTCCACTAACTGTAATTGTCAAGCCACTCTTTATTCAAGCAATAGTGACAACATTCTGTTTAAAAAGTAAATAATGTATTCAGTTTCCCATTATTTCTGAAAACTGTAAAAAATAAATTTCCTAAAGTGTAAATATAAACTGAATTATTTTCGTGCTCCTAAACCTGCCTAAATAAAATTATATCATGATCACTTACTTGTGCTGGTAAAAAAACGATCACATTAGAATCCAAGTCATTAAGAAGCAGGCACAAGCCTGTGCTTCTGGAAGTATCTAGGGAATTAGCTAGAAGTACCAGCAGAAGACATTGTGCTTTTCATAAGACAAAATTATGCTCTTAAGGTGTTAGAAATACTTAAATTCAACAATATAGAGCCATATGATAACAAATATATTTTCTTCTAAAGAATGAGACAGCTCTCATATGTAGAAAATTGAATCATTTTTTATGCATGACAAAGAGGTTTATAATGTCTTCTTAACTAAATGAAATAGCCTAAATTCAAGATAGTGAAAGAATTAGTAAAAAAATTAAAAACATGTAAACCTGCTAAAGGTCTCTTTCTACCGCGGATTATGATTCCTAAAGGAGCCTGGAAGTCTATTCCTGAAAGGTAATAGAGGAGACAGGCTTCTATTAATGTTACATTCTTAGACACCTTGTCTGTGGAAATAAAAGAGAGAAGTATTAACTTTCCAGAGTGGACATGTTAAAAAGAGGAAAAAAAAAAAAAAAAAAACCAAATGAGCAAATTCTAAATAGCTGTGTGGAGCAAGGTGACCCAGACTAGTTTAACAGAGAACCAAAATGTAATCAAATGAAACCTATGACCTTTGTACTACAGAGAGTGAGGGAAACAAGAAAGCAAACACAATTTAAGAAACCGTGAAGAAAAGAAAGTTACATGTATGTGCAACATTCCGCTAAGCTAAACCTGGACCCGATAGGCAATCCCTTAAAGGACGCTAGTCTGTGAAGGAGGCAGTGGAGTCCCCTTCGGTACTTCCTGTAACGCAGCTTCAGCATCTTCCCATGACCCATTTTCAACATAGGAAACTGAAGGAAACCTCAGAGCAACAGGGCAGAGTAAACCAGAGCTATGTGAACTGATCATGAACCACTTGAAACCACACCTCCAGTTTCCAAGTGAAAGCAAATCCCACTGACTTGTCTCAGCCTCTCAGCAATTACACAATCAACACGGGCTCCTGCTCTGGCCCAGCATGTCTGTGTGTGTGCATGTGTGTGAGTGTGTGTGTCTGTAACCTGCCTGTCTGTTTTTATGGATGTGTTCAGTGTCCAAAAAGACTACAGGAGGAAGGAGATGTTGATTCCCCAGGGATAACTATGAGAGTAAAAAGAAAACTGCATAAAATGAGGACAGAGATTATATCCCATTGTCTCACTTTCTTCAGTACTTAGTGGTATATCTTGTTCATGATGGTTTTCATCTAAAGGAACCAAAATTAGAATGGTTATACTGTTAAGAACCTACAGACATAGAAATGAAAACATGAAATAATCACTTGGCTTATAAAAGAGAATTGAACTGGAACATATTTATCATAAAAATTCTATTAAAATAAAACATACTATTTTATTCTGAGAGAGTCATAATGTGCCAAGGACATATTTTTTTAACTAAATATCCCATTGGAATGTACCTAAAGTATTAAGAAATGAAAATATTAGATGATCTTTAAAGCAAAATGATCTAAATATCACACTGACTGTATCTGCTTTCCTCAGGTGTTCAAAAACTTTGGAAATACACAGGTAATATAGTACCTGACCACTTAGCCTTTCCTTTAAGAGTTTTATAGAAAGGATTTCTCTTCCACTTATTCAAGGCTAAAGTTGGAGAGACTAGCACCTGTCAGAGATCCTATTATAAAGAAACCCAATTAAGTAAAACCCAAACTTATTTGAGGATGGAAGTTTTGCCAGGCTTTTTGCAGCACAAAGAGAAAGGAAGCTATGGGAGATAGGGATGAAGGTGAGCTAACTGGTTTCGCCTACACTTAAGTAAGACATAACTATAATATTTTAGATCTGGATGAAAACACAGGACATAACAGGTAGAAACAGAACCTGTATAGTAAAACAACTCGGCCAAGATTACATAGCCACTGGGTATAGTAAGTGGAAAACATAAACCTTTTCTCTTCTCAGCCATGCCTGGTCATCCTATTTTACCACATAAAGCCAATGACCTCCTGATCATACCTGGCACCTTCTCCTCCCGTGTCTTCTAGCTCTCTTCTGTCATAGGTGAGACTCCACTTGTACCTCCTCTTTTTGGAGATCATGTCCTCATGCACCTCCTTTTCTACTGAGCTTGGTTTCCCATCTCTTCTGACATGAGTTACACTTTTTAAAAAATGCCCAAGTTCTATGTTTTTTCCTCTCAAGCTACCAACTTAGTCCCTTCATTGCCAATGACCTAAAACAGTGCCCGGATTTCAGATTTGAACTTCTTCCACTCTCACCATCAGATTCTGGTTCCACTCACTCCTACTCACTCTCCATCTTCCCACACCCTGCAATCCTGCAGCCACAAAGGACTCTGGATTTGCCATCATCTCTAAGGACTCAGTACCCTTCTACATCTCTGGCTTACATACAGTGCCTTCCCTTCTACTCTCTCTTGGTGGCAACACTCTCAGCCTCTCACCTCAGCCTAAATGTCATCTTTTCCAACAAATCCATGCTTTATTTCTTAGAGTTTGTAATGTCATTCACTGAGCATGGCAATTATCTTGTACACACATATTTTAACTAATGGGCTGATAAAATTTATTGTTCAACTAGGACTCATTTCAGAATGAAAGACTCAGTTAAACTAGAAAATCACAGAAAATTATTACACCCATGTATACTAAGACACGTGCTTCCCACAATGATAGCATTTACCAGTTCACACCGCAATTCACTTGTCCACATGTCTATTATACATCCAACAGCCTATAAGTTCTTCAAGGTCAGAGGCCTTTTCTCACTCAGTATGCTAGTATATCTTGGATTCTTAATAATGTTTCTTGAATGAAACAGCTACCTGAAGATTAAAAGAAACCGCTCTAAAAAGAAGATGGTTAATGGTAACAGTAATTTCCTCAGTAGGAAAAAAATTTCTCATGAGTAAAAACATTAGATGCTATAGCACAATTTAACATTTCAGCAAAATCAGTATAAAATCGCATGGGTGTTTCTGAATGTGGAATGCTTTTGAGAGAGGCTAGAAAACAAATAGCGTATACCTTAGCTCCATTATTCTACTTTTGTTCCCACTTCACCATGTTACTTATCATTTTAATGTCACTTTCTTGGTGAAATATTGCTCAAAGTATCTTGGTAGTTAAATGCCTCCTCTTTTATACTCCCAAGGCACTTTGTTGAGATTCAGTAATTAATTGAGGGTCTCCGAAGTAGCAGACAAAGTGTCAGGAGCATTCACATGCACTGTCATTAGCACTTCTAGTAACCCTGTGAGATAAGTTACTGTCCCCATTTCAGAGAAGAGAAATGGCATGAAAGGATTAAGAGAATTCCCCAAGATTACAAGGTAAATCATGGAACCTGTATCTAAACTCAGCTCCTATTGAAGCTCTGTGCTCACACTGACACAGAAGTCAGCACACTTATGACACGACTACTTATGAGTCTGCCTCCACAAAGAATTTGTCAGGCATATGGAAATGGGGACAATGTCCCTCTGAAGAAAAGAGCATCAGACAAGCCAGGAAATAGTCCATTCTGGGGCTGACAAACACATAGCTTTTAATGTTGAACAAACACCAGATAAATAATATTATAATAATTTGTATTCATACAATTTAGAATCTACATGGAGCATCTAGTAAGTCTGTTAACATCTAGATGTATGTTAACATCTAATGCCCATGTAACCAGATTCTGTTTATATATGCTTCACCCTATGAAATGTGCTTATTAAGTAATGTGCTAGATTTCACAAACTAGGGAGGAAAACCAGTTCTATTCCTTTCAAATCACAACTCCCTGATTACACTCACCTATACTTAAATTAGGTCTCACTCATAGCAGATTCATTCCATCTTTGCTTACGCTAGCATATAAAAAATACTAGCATTACTAACTATGAGCAGGGCACCATCTCCACCATGTATAACTGTTCCTACACAAACCTGGGATTCCTCAGAGTAATAATACCACAGTGATTCTCAGGATGTCTGGGATTTCTCTGGAAGAAAATGAGGAAACGTAATAAGCAGAGAAGGAAATACATGGGCTGCCTCCTTCCTGCAATACAAACAGCCCCACACTGCTCTTAGCACCATATCTCAGCTCTTCTCTGTCTGGTTCAGCCTTCCTTTTCTCTGGGCATGGAAGCCATGGAGGCAAAAGATAGGTAGAAAGAGGAAAGCAAGAGCAGCATACAGGCTTTGAAAGCACTCAGTCTGGGCATGCACGACAGCACCATGGCTCACTGGTCATAGATTCTGGGGCAAGTGACTTCCTCTGAAGCCAGTCTTCCTTTGTATCAATGGAAACAGCAGTAATAGCTCTGCGTCACGAGCTAAGCTGTTATTCAGACTTTAACACATGGAAAGCACATAACATGGGGAGGTGCAATTGTATATGCTTTATTAATGGCACTGGTATTTTCCCTCATTCCTCCCTTAGTCTCTCCAACTTCATCACAACTTCCCTCCCCTCCAGCCTTTTTTACAAACATGAGGAGGTACTTTTGCATCCTGCCACTCCACTTACTAGCTACAAAACTGTAAGCAGCAATTCGACCTTATGGAGGCTCCCTTTCAAGTTTTTAAAAAAGGATCTGTTCATTCCCCCAACACAGAGGTTCGATTGGGATTAATGTTATTCTGGCCCTTTCCTCATCTTTACTGGGCATTCCTCAAATCCTGAACAAAGTATTGGAAGGGAATTTCATCGCAAAAGGATGATAACCTAGGGAAAGCAAAAACATACAGGCTGACAGCCAAAGCCCATTACCTGCCCCCTTCTCCGTCCCCTTCCTCCAAACCCCTCTGTCTCCCCTCTGCTTTAGAGGACAAGGCGGCCTTGAAGTGGAACAGTGTGTGTCTTCTCTCCACGGTTTCCTGGCGGCGGAGGGAGTAGCACCCTCTCAGTCACAGGAGCTGGAGCAGTGCACACCACACTCCTGACCGCTGTTAATTCCAAACCAAAAATACACCATTTAGGATATGTGGTCAAGTTGCTCATTGTCGTGGTATCGATAAGCAAGCAAACAGGACTTCTCAGAGAGACCCAAACACAACGGAAACTGTTTCTTCTGTGGGATCCTGCAGTCCACCTTCCACACACTGGCAGACAAAACTTTGGAGCATAGTACATTTTTACACCACAGTCCACCAGGACTAGGTTGTCTAAGTCATTTTAGGTATTTTAAGTTCATGACAGCAGGATGGGTGCTTTCTGAGGAGGAGTAAAAATACAATCTTCTTGATATACTTAAAAAGAAACAAAATACACAGGTAGGAAATTTGCTTCATGGGGGTTTTTTTGTCTCTCCTTGAGGAAGGATGATGTTGACAAAGTCCTGGAGAGTTTCCCAGGTACCCCGGGGAGGGGAAGGCCCTCCCCTTTCCTCTAGGAAGGAATCTACCTAACCTCCCCACAATGAACCCGATGGGGATAAAGGAGGGAAATCACATCTCCCAGAAACTAACAATGGCTATACAGTAGGGAAGTTTCTAAGTGGAAGATCTTGATGAGCACCATTTCACAAAGCACAGATTAGCAATGAGGCTCTCAGTTCTGAGGAAAGAACAGTGCAGGTACATAGAAATTATTTGATCAGGTATTTACAGCACTCAGATGAATTTTTTAAAAGAATAATAGCTTTCAAAAAGCCAAAACGCCACTTTATACCGGTTTTTCTAGAGAGGTTTCAAGTCAGAAATTTACACATGTAAAACTACACAGCTATCTAATTCTCCCCCAGAAGTAAATGATCCCAAAATGAAAGCCAACAAAGCAAGAAAAATATTATAATTACAGATTACTGCCCAAGTGCACTGCAGTAATTCAATGTTCAAATAAATATACTATCTTATTTTACATATGTTTTACATTTAGAATATCTTTACAAAAATGATAAAAATAACGCAGCTAAAATTTACTATACTTTCTAATGATAGAGTTTTGACAATAAGGGTTTGACAACAGGGTTTAAGAGAATCCTATTCAGAGAGAAATTTAAGATTCAATTAAAGTTTTGTGTTAATTTAAAACAGGAACATTACTGGAATTGTAGGTATACTTTTAAATAGAACAGCTACTGCCCAACAGCTGTACACAACTTTTTTTCAGTAAATCAAGTAATTTGGTGTATTCCAGATTGTTGATTATACAAAAAAAAAAAAAAAAAAAAAAGTCTTAACAAGTGAAGGAACCATTTCCAATATAACCACACTCTGTCATCTACTCAAAAGTTGGTTTATTTGTACACATTTTCAAGCCCATGGGGCGTGTTTACTTACATTTAGGAACATGCTATTTTTGGGTGTTACCCTTTGACCGCATAAAATTCAGTGGAAGAGAGAACATAGAGTGAGAGAAGAAAAAGAAGAGCAACTATCACCACCGAAGTTCTGAGCGTGACTTCCTCCTGTCTTTAAAACCAAACCTTACAAGTGTGAAACCTCTGAAAATCCAGGGAAGTCTCCTCGTGTTTTTGTATTCTTTTTATTATTGATGGGTACCTAGTAGGCTGCAGGTCTGCTTTTTATTGTGCTTCAGAAACCCTTTCTGTTCTTCTGAAACAGAACAAATTAAAGAAATAATTCTACCACATCAACATCAGAGATAGACCTCCTACACCACTGAGGAAGCAGCTAGAGCTGAATGCTGTCCAACAGTTTTGGAAGCGTGTGAATAATTAGATCTTAAAGTTTCGCCTGAAGAAGAGAAAAGAAGAAGGTGGGGCTGGAACAGCAGTCTGAAACAGTGTAATGGGCTAATGAGACAGCGCGCACAGGACAGAGTGGTCTCAGTAAGAACTCAGGGGAGTGTGGAAACTCTGGGCTGGGAACTTGTCAGTCTGGATAAGGGAAGAAGAAATTCAGGATTCAGGGACTCAATTACACCAATGTCATAAACAGGCTACATTCTGAGAGTGGCGACTACCCAATTTACAGAAGAAGCTGAAAGGAAAGAATCCAGTCAAGGTTACAAGCAAAGGAGGCAACTGGAAAAGAGAAAAGGAGTGGTATGATGGGTAGAGACTTTTCATCTTGGGGTCAGGAACGTTTCTGAATACAAGATCATACCATGTGAAAAGAAGTCAGGTGAGATATCAAAAACTGCCAATGCTTTTCCCTCCAAGAAGAAAATTGGACCAAGGTCCCAATCATGGCCCAGATCACTGAAACAGTCAGCGATCACCAAGTAATATAGTGCCTTTTCAGGCCCTGCAGTTCTTCACTGGTTATTTTATTTGAACACTCTGCTAAATGCTTTCTTAAATCACAGTTAGTAAGAAGATAAATCAATGCATATGTATTTACGTACTTAAAAGTTTTTATACTTATTTGCTCTCATAATAAGTTGCAAGCTCCATGGGATGATTAAAAAAAAAAAAAAAAAAAAAAAAACCCACAACCTCTGTGGGGACTTTAAGACTCAAATCCTGCTCTATCACTTCAATTTACTCTCCTGAACTTAGTTGAATTTCTTCTGCAAAATGTGAATTACAGGACTGAGTTTGCATGCCTCCAGGAATAATAAGGGAGGTAGTAAAGGCAGACAGAATTTTACAAAGTACAGACTACAGGGTAACATAAAATTTAGTCAATAATGCATACTGATTCAAAGCACAGGCCAGACCCAGAAGAGAACAAAACACAAAGCAACTACCAAATATGAACACTTGGTGCAAGTAGATGGTAACTGTGAGTGAAGACAGAACCAATCAGTGGACGGACTTGCCCTGACTCTTCGGAAACCAAAGTGCTAAAGGGAAGCCACTGTAGCTATTAGAAGCTCAGTCCCACAGAGGTCCCAGCAGAGTGGCACGTGGGAGGCATCTTTATGACAACATTGAGGAAGTGCAGGCAGACAAAAGACAGACACTTCTTGACTGACACTTGGGTTACCCTTAGAACAGCAGAACATCAACACTCCCCTACCTTAACTGTTGTCAATGATGTCATTATTTTTATGATGATTTCCAACAATCTGTTCAACTTTAGCTTCTTCTTCCTTTGTGATTTCTTTAAGATGTCAGTTGGATATGAGTGCCACACAATTCAATATTTGATGACAGACATTAACAAGGACAGTTACATGCACTATCAACTCAGACACAGTTTGTATTTGTTGTAACTGAGTCTTTGAAATACTGATTTTTAGCTTTCATTTTAGAAAAGTAGTAATGTTGAAATATCCCAAAGTAGAACCATTTGTGTCCTCCTATGAGTGAATATCCACCATCAGACATTAAAAAACCCTGACTGAAATGAAACTTTCAAATATCCATCCTCCGTGGTCAGATATGGCATCTGCAGAGACAAAACATCATGAGTGTAGTGACACTCAACAGCCCTTACCAAACACTAGTCCCTTCCAGCACCCGTACCTAGTTATCTTGTCTGTTTTGTTTTTCTGTTTTAAAATTAGCTGGCTTTGAATTCATGATCCTCCTGCCTCAGGCTCTCAAATTTTGAGGTTACAGGTATGTATCACCACACCTGGCTTAATTTTCTATTTTAAATTTTATACCATTGCCCTTAAAACAGGTTCCTGGTGTGGTGGAAGCTTTAGACCCCACAATGCTGGGATATGGCTCCGATAATATGAAAAGAGGAAGAGATTACATATCCTTAGGTTCAGGTTCAGTCTTTAGTGTCATCTTCACATACGAGAGGTCAAAATCTGTGAAAGTGATAAACTTCTATGTGCTCCTATGGCAGCACATAGCCACTGACAGTGCCAGATCGGCACCATTTTTAACATTGCAGATCTGTCTGTTACCTTCTACTCCTAGCACCTTGCACGTGATGGAACCTTTCTGTTGTTTCCATTTCTAAAAGAAAGTTGATGGCTGCAGCTCTAATCCAGAGGCTACTGTGAGTGAAAGAAAAAAGGAAGAACAAAAAGGCCCTTACAATGTACTTGTCAGAAACAAAGCAATTATGAATGTCATATGATTAAAAAAAAGAGTCATTTAAATAATGAAGTCTAATTTGACTATTTAGCAATTCTCTATTTAGTAATTTGCTATTTTTATTGCATTTTAAATCAATCCATCTAACAGAAATCCTCTCAATCTCACATCATACTATTTCACTGCTGTAAACCTATATTTCATGATAGGACAATATCGTTCTATAATAAAGTGGTAATAAAAAGAGTACCAATTATCCCAGTATTTTCTCAAAATAGGTAGACTTTCTTTCATGCCTTAATTTTATGTTTTCCTTTGCCCCACACTAAAAGCTCCACATAATTATCCCTGAACAGGTTGAGCAAGGTCTCCGCAAAATCTGCTCAGGGTGATTATTTAGCTTTTTTTTTTTTTTTTTTTTTTTTTTTTTTTTTTTTTGTATTTGCAGAATTTAGCTGAGACTGTTACAGGCGGTTTATCAAAATAAATGCTTGATTGGCTTTAGCAGTTTTTCGTAATTGAAAAAATAAAGAAAGAAGAGTTTTCTAATAAATGGAGGGAGAGAGAGGTTAAATACTTTAATTACTAACTTGCAAAAAGATTTCCATTTGAATATGGAAACAATGTAAAGGGGTCCCCACTTTTTATGGGACTGGAATCACTCCAGAGGATTTAATGATTCTGCTGGGTGACCAAAACTGCATCAGAATAATGCGACTTCTGGGCACACTTCCTTAACATTTAATAGTGCTCGGGAATATTTAAAATGGGTTACTTTAAAAGGAAGGTTGAATATGCAAATTTTTAGGCAGAGGAATTAAAAAAACAGTGACTTTTCATAACATATTTTTCCATTTTCTCCCTTGAAAGGAAGGCCCCTTCCTGCTGAGGCAGCAAGCATAGGGAGGAGGGAGCTACAGGAGGACTTTCCCATGAGCAATTGCTCGATGTCCACTAAAGAGCTCAGGTAAATGTGTCATACCCCTCTAAAGCACATTTGACATTTCTGATCTTTGAACTCTGATTTTTCACAATTTGTGGTCTCCTTAGTGAAGCCATAAGAAGTAAAGGTCTTCTGGAGCTCAAATGACCCTCCTCACAGCCTGACTTACTCATGGCACTGTGTTATGGGAAAGCGGCATTAACTTGACTTCAATGATTCAGCCACTCGGGTAATACACGGAACCCCTAAAATGCAGATTTCATAAACAAAAGATTCTCCATCCCTCTAAATATCAGTTAATTCCACCTAATCAGATCTATTATCAGCACTAATCCTAACACTTAGATTACCAGCATTACAAAGCAGCCATTACTAATTAGCCCTCCTCCCTAATACTGCAGGCCCAAGAAAGCCTATCCATATTACTACATTAAAAGAGAGACTAGTCTGAATTGCTGTTTTGTTTGGAAAGGGAGGGAGGAAAAAAATCTGTGTTCCTTTCCAGCTGGCACAGTTTTCCTAAATTAGATTAACTTTTAATTTAAATTAAAAAATTTAAAAGCTTCACACAAAGAGACAGTAATTGCCCATTTGAAACATCCAAAAAAAGGTGATTGAAGGGTACCGTAATATGCTTACATGAATAATAAATAATACTTAGCATTTAGATAGGGCTTTATCCTCATCAAATCACTTCTTTATCCGCATTAACTAATTCACACAGTATCCTAGCAAGAAAAGTAAAATTAAATGATACAGGAGTTCTCTGCCTTCAAGTGGAGTAAACTGAGGTATAGCAAAGCAATTCTGTAACGATGATGACATGTCAGTTTCTGAACACGCACTCTGTTCCTTGTGGTACAGTATTTCCTTATGTGACCTACATTAAGCTTAATCTGAAATTAACGTTTATCACAGGCACTGAGTGGGCATGGATGGTTTTACATGAGCCAATTTGACTCCCATTTATGCCAGGGCCTACAAGAATTTGGACAAGACACTTACTATCTCTTTGCCTTCATATACTAATCTACAATGGGAATAATTACTCACATGTATTTGTATACACATTCATACACTGTAGCCCGGACATGCGCAACAAATCATACTTCCTATTCATCCTTAGAAGGAACTCATCAGCCAACTATTAACAATAAGCTACTGAAATATCTAAAATACTCTGGGTAGAAAACCTAAACTAGGGATTGAAACAGAATAAAAGATGTTAAAGTTCCTGGAAGTGACAGCACATCTTCCATGTCAATGTGTAATAATACCTATTACATGCAATTAATGTACTCCCAGAGGGGATATAAAATTTCCAACATTTTTCAAATTATAAAAAACAATCCATAGATTCAAGGCACTGATTTTCCTCTTTAGGACCCACTGATGGAGAGAACGATTGAGAATTATGTTGAGCATTCATTGCCTTTGTGACACTTCTGAATGAATGTGTGTTTATATCATAACTATAAGAGATACCACATATATAAAAAACCTACAGTACATATGTGGGACAAATATACATCCAGTACATGTATGAGGTCAAGAAACTATCATAAGAAGTTCAATATTCCTCAGAGGTCTGAAGCCCACAGTGTGAAAACCACTCTCCTAGAGGAGAAGAAATAACATTCTGTTCTACACTCTTGTTGCACAGCTGACATCCACCAGAAAAAATGAGTGTCACCATCAGTGTCCACGTTCCCAAACATTTTCAAGTGGAACTTTGTAGAATGAAACTTAGTCCCTCGTAGTGTTTTAGACCTGGGAGAGAAGTTGGAGCCAAGTCATCCATTATAAGATGAAAAACACTGAAATACAGAGAAGCTGAGAAATTCCCTCCCTAATTATCACATAATGGCAGAATTCAGTTCTTAAAATTTCAGTCAGAGTTCACTATAAAAAATTTTTAAAAAGCTGACAATATAGACATTTCTAAGACACATGTACAGAAAAGAATACTATACAAATTCTTTTAGGTAGAAATTTTTTCTTTGCCTTTTCTTTTTTTCGACAATCCTAACAGATGGGATGCAAGATTGTTCCCCCTGATTTATTCCCAAGACTCAAAAATCTTTTATTATAATTATGTTCCTTTTCTCCTGTTTTCTTAAATCTCTTTTCCATGAACATGGTAGGAAATGTGACTATATATATATATATATATATATATATATATATATATATATATGGTTGACTTGTTTGTTTTGTTTTGTTTTGTTTTGAGACAGGGTCTTGCTTTGTAGCTGAGGCTAGTCCTGAACTCAGCTTGGAATTTAGCAACCCTCTGGCCTCTGCCTCCTGAGTCCTGGGATTACAGACATGAGCCTCCACGCCCAGTATTGTGGTATGTGATACTGATTGCTGGTGCATGTGAGTCACCATGTCTGGCTTTGTTGTATTCCCTGGATTTACTGGTTACCAGGGATTGGACTAGAGACCTTGTGCTTGTAAGGCAGGCACCAGAACCACTGAGCTAAATCCCCAGCCCTGGTTGGTTTGTTTTTATGTAAAAACCAGTTAATATGTGCCAGCCAATGATAGAAAAACTGAAGACTTAAAATCAATTTCAAATATAGACAGAAATTCATCTTGAGCTGCTGGAAATTTTCATATTCTTTCATTTTTCTTTATCTGGAAGATTAACATGGTTGCAAGAAAACCTTATTTTAGCTTCATGGAACATAACCTCAACATTTTAAACAGTGTGAAGTCTCCTGAATTATACTTTCAGCTACCATTAGGGTTCTGTGAAACTTTTCTACTACTGCATATATACATATGTTACTTTTAATGTTCTACTCAAGATTGTTAAATGCTACACAAACTTCTGACCTCATGACTCTAAGGTTTAACTTATCAATTAGTAAACCTGTACTCACAATTAGTCTAGTTTTCCAAACTGTTGATTTGCACCCATTATTATTTCTAAATAGGTCCTTTTGTTTAAATGTTTTTTAATTAACAGTAGTTACTTGCTCTGTAAATTAAAAAAAATGCTTTGAACTTCTGTTCTACACATTTAATATGATAAAACCACAAGTATAAAGTTGGTTTTACTAACCATGACATTACTAATAAGCTCAAGCAACTTGCTAAATATAGTATATCAAATATGACTGTTGTACTCACTCTTATTTTAAGTAACACCTAATTAAAACAAACCTAAACATGATGATTTAACAAGTGCTTGTGCATACCTACACTAACTTCAGGTTTACACTACACTGTTTTTCTCTTTTTGTAACCTAACCCTAAGTCACAGTATTTAACTTACAAATCCACACTGCCCTTCTTGCATACCACCCCTATAAGTCGCCTCAGCCTGTGTGTCCCTCTGACTGATAGAAAGCTGCCTTGAGCACATGAAGTCTTAAAGCCAGTCTCTAAGGGAGAACAGGACAGAAACCTCAGTTACTATGCATCACAGAGGACTCTATTGGGTGAAATTCTGACAGGTGTTTCATTAAGTTGTTTTTTGTTGTTGTTTTTGTTTTGTTTTGTTTTGTTTTTTTCCCTAGAGGAATAATCTCATTTAAAACAAACAAAAAATTTCAGCAAAGATGCCCAATGGTGTAAACAAACATGAAACTTCCATATTCCAAGTACTCAAGCAATAATTACATCAGCCACATATGGAAAGAGAAATCCTACGGCTGCTTTTCTGCCTTCCTTGCTTACCATCAATGAACAAACACAATGATTACATAATCATTGTAATTTCTATTTAGGAATAAAATTTTAATTATCTTTTATTTCAAGATCCTCAGAATATTATGAAAACAATGCTTAACATACTTATCTGTCAGAATTACTCTCACTCATCATTGAAGCCTCATCTTATTTACTAGTGGTAAACTATTCAGAGTTCTGAGACAGCAAAACAAAGGTGAAAAAATTATGCAAGATAGAATTCAGCATTTAAGTATTTTAGTAGAATAAAATAATATTTGTGAAATTATTTACCCAAAGCTAAATGTCTATCAAACAACATTTGAAAAACAAGATTTTGTCATGATTATAAATTTCTTACAAAGATTTTCAAGATAGCTGAACTTTTACCTTAATTTTAAAGCAACTTTACAGTGTTCTATTTACAGCAACAGCTGTTAGATTTTTTTTTAAAAAGACAAACTATTTGTGAAAAGAGGTGAACAGTGAATATTTTTTTCTTTTTCTACAAATTATATAATGAATGTTTATATTTACATTTAAGAAACATATATGTAACAGAAAAATCAAACATTTTTATAGCCATAGTCTTCTAAATACTTCTAAATATACTATTTTTACCATTTCTTTAAAATGAAAATTTATGTTCAAGATTCTTTAACCATTTTTCAGAAAAAAAAGATTAAGATATCAAAAGTTATTTTTCTTGCTATTACAGTAGTGCAAATTTCTCACTAAAAAGAACTTTCTGGGGAGAGATGATTTAGTTACTGAGAATTATTGAAAAAGAAAACTAATGATGCCAATCAGTATAACCAAAATCTCGACCACTCACTCATTACTTTGACAGAACAGTTTGAAAATTAGAGAAGGTAAAAAACATTTAAAAAATGAAATAACTTGTCACACAGGTACTAGCACACTACGTGTGTCCACGAGTCTTTTTATCAGTAAGAATACTGTGATAGTTGATTGTAACCAGCACATTAATTAACTAGCATTAAGTAGTAATTAAGACTGCTCCAATTAAATTTTAATTTTAAAAACTTAGTATAAACTCAGTCATTCAATAAAGCCTTGTCGTCCTTCGATGTGTTTCTAGGCACAGAATATAGCAATTTACTATTGACAAGCACTAACGGAGGAGGTCATTTCACAAGTATAGTGTGGACAAAGGTGAACCAGGCAACTGATGAAATCTGTGGCCAAGGCGAAATAGCAATCTCTGAGCCAAATGGTAATAAAGTTACTGAAATGAAGCAATGTAGTTTCTAAACTGAACTGTCATAAAGGAGGATATGGGCCTCAAACTGGCATGTCAGTAGTAATTAAAATATTATTTCTCTTTTTTAAAAAGTTCCAAATGCTTTTAATAGTTATCGATTTTTTTATTCAAACAGCTAAATGTGAGGTTAGAAGATGCCCCTGGGCAGACAGGGGATGGAGCAGGCGGTGCGGAGGTTTCAGCAGAACTAAGGCAAAATCTGCAAAGATGAAGAACAAAGTAGACGTATAAGCATAGTGGGGCTTTACAAATGTTTCCACAGGCCGACTACTGAGCGATCCCACAGGAAAGTAGTTCAAGGGATTCTGAAGTTATACACAATCTTAATACTTGCAAAGTAATAACCTTACAGAGCTGTGTTTATTGTTTACATGGATATTATAAATTTCTGTGAGCTAGGATGACAAAAGTTCTCAAAACTCATTTATTTCCTCCTGGAGGTTCGAAAATAGTGGAGTCTACCAAGGAGCATTCCCCATGTGTACAGCACGGTGTACATTCTCATACACAGAGCACTAGGCTGAGGGCTTGGCTGCCTGAGAAAGGCACATTTCCGCACACACCACAGTCAGCCTTGGCAAACTGAGAAGGAACACAGCAGCCGACGGGAAGGAGCTGTGAGGCCCGAGTCCAAATCGGAACCTCTGCTGGTCTTTACAGTAAGTCTTTCTCAAAAGTTAATGTTTAGCTACGAAACTGGCTCGAGACCAATGTTTATGCAATCCACTTTATAACTAGCTAATTTCAGGCAATCATCTTTCAGTTAATTAAACCTACCCTCATATTATTGAATAAATAAATAATTCGTCAAAACTGAAACATGAAGTGCAAAAGAGCTCATCTGGACAGAACACAAAAGCATCTTCAGTATCTAGGGCCTAGGCCAGGGGAGCAGGGAGCCTGGACTCAGGACACTAGGAATAAGCCAAAACTCTGGAAATTTCTACAGTATTTTCTCTTGAAGTAGGATCCTTCCTCACAAAGTACAGTATTCTCCATCCAGGTGTTATACCCTAGATGAAATATGCTGTGTGATCAAAGATCTAACTGCACAGGACTTGGAAGAAGACTTCAGATTAAATTAACTAAGTCCCTTCTTGCCACAATTGGCCCACTCTCTATACAGCAAAATAAACATATAAAGTATATTTCTGAAACAAAAGTTGGCTTTTCTTCTAAATCTATGAGAAAAAAAAAAATAGGAGAGTGTTTCAAAATGGGCAGGTCAATCAATTTATTTTTCCTTGCACTCTTGAAAGCTGTAGGAAAGAAAAAGGAAATACACTAGCCAGATATAAAATGTTGGTCTTTATCTTTCTTATTGCTTTACCCTCATTAACATGTGCTAAACGGATGAGAGTCCAAAGAAAAATAATGCAAATGTTCACTGAATAGGATGTTCAACTAAAAGTAGTAAACATTTGACTGGGATTATTTCTGAACCATGAGAAATTGTTTAAAGCTTCCTAAAAAGCCTTCTTTTTTTTCACAAAAAAATTTTCTACCTTTTACACAAACACGAAGATTCTGTTCCAGAGTAGTGATCATGTAGTGTTCCCTTAACAATCTTTAGTGTTCTAAAAATACAATATACTCCCGGTTAACTGTCCAGGAGTACACTCCTCGTTTTTTGTGAGGTGCAGGGACAGACAGTTAGTTACTCACGCAGCTCTCTAAAACTGAAAAAACTTAAACCCCAAGGTCTATGAGCCTTTGGAAAAAATGCAAAGTAAGATTTAGCTAGGACACAAACCCTGCTTCAGAGACATTATCAAGATTAAGGAACTGCTGTCTGTCCTTGGTTTATTTTGCTTTTTATTTTGGCAAGGCGAACTGACCTTCCTCCATACGAAATAAATCTGTGAAGAGCTAAAGATCACAGGCAATTAATGCACTGACCAACAAGAGAGTTTGCTTCAATTATGGCTTTGGATGTGCCAAATGCAGGTAGAAATGTGTTTGCAAAAACTAACATGAAGCAAAAACCAGGAGACTGGCATCAGTGGAAGACAGGATTGAGTTTAGTTCTGTGCAAGATTTTGTGCTGTCTGGCAGCAACATAACAGTGTCAGCTAAATGAAAGGTTTTTATTTAGTGCCTATTTTAACAATACCCACAGTTTGAATTATGACACAATAGGGATTTGGAAGTCTTCCTCGTCATTTTAAGAGGAGATAAACTAGAATCAGTATGAGATGAAGGTATTATTTTATCCTGTACAGTGTCCATTTTCATTCCAGGAAATAACTTATTTATTAGTAAAATAAAGACTTAGAGCACTGACTAAAGAGACACAATTACAAGATTACACGAAGTCAGCGTTCACATAAACTCTTGCTTCACTAAAACCAAAATCAACATGCACACACACATACACACACACACACACACACACACACACACACACACACATGTATGTTCATTTTTAACCCCAGGGCTACAATAAAATCAAATCTTTGTACTCTAAAGGCATGGCCCGCATTACAAGACAAGATGTTAGCTGCTTGTTAAAGGAAGTCCGTAACAAATGTACATTTTACCAGCCTTGGAATTCTAATTGTGTTTAATACAGTCTCATGTTGCATCAAAGTACAAAATCAATACCATTTGTCCAGCATACAGGAAAAATGAAATCTATAAATGCTCCTTATTGAGTAATTAAACACCTATTATTGTCATGGCTAGTGAAACAATGAATATGATAAGATAAATTTTTGCAAGAAAATACTGCAGTGATTAATACCTCCCTACATATTAAATAAAAATGACTGCCTTTTGTGCAGTACTGCTGGCAGGAGAACGGGGACGCGAGTAGTTGCCAGTGCCACAATAACAGGCTAACCTTGAACTGAACTCCTTTCCTCAAGAAATTAAACGCTGTAGCAGGACTTTAAATCCCCCCACTTAGAGCTCATTTGTGCGCTGTGTAACCTGCAGTTCCCAAAGAGAACTCATTATCTTCAGAAGGAGAATCCCTTTATAATTTCTTTAGGAATGTATATATTGTTTCTACAAAAAAAAAGTACTTCCCTATCCAAAAAGGATAAAAATATTAACAGTGTAAGCAAGGCAAAGAGACTTGTACCAATCAGATATTGTTTCTACTTCCAGGAATTCAAGCACAGAATGTAATCAGTAATGGAAAACTTAACATTAGATTGAAAATGAGGTTAGAAGGAAAGCATATTTAGAAAAAAATATTAATGTGTTAGGCTTATGCTAACATGCTTATTTTATAGATCTCTCTCTCTCTCTCTCTCTCTCTCTCTCTCTCTATTATACAGCCCTCACCCCACCCTAGTACACACACAAACACACCCCCCAGCTACCACCCACCACATGGCTTCTTGTGGCTTTGCTTTAAAAAAAAAACTTAGCTTGATGCAGCAGGAACAACTACAAAGTACAAAAGATGAATCTACGGATGTGACACTTGTAAAGGGTAACCCTATTTCACAAGTGAGATGGGACAAAAAAGAAAGAAAAAAGGCCACTGAAGCAATAACTGTGCACTGAATTACCATTAAATTGTAAGATTTACAATCCAATGTACAGTAAGTGCATATCTAATGGAGTCTGTCCTCTAAAAGAATATAAAGTGAGTCTTTGCAGCTTAAGATGTATGTAGGTGATGTATGTTTCTTTTAATCTATTTTTTAATTAAAAACAAAAAATTCAAAACACAAAAAAGGGCACACTGCAAAACCCTGAGGCAAACTTAAAAGCCTACCTAATTTCAAATGCACTTTACATTAATTACTCTCATTCTCTATCAAACTGAACTCGCCCTTCCAAACACAAAATGTAAGGGACACAGTGAAACCTGCACAGAAAAACAAGTCATGCTGCCCTACTACATCATTAATATGTGAACAGTTAAACTTTTGCATCTGTTCACCAAATTTTAAAAATACTAAGTCCAAATGATTGATTAAATATTGTGTGAGGGTTTTTTAAGGAAAAAAGAAGTTACTTTATTCACAGTTGTATTCTTTAATCAGGGCAAATACATTATAGTGGAGAAAATTCAAATATGAATCTTGGGTTACCAAATACCAATAATATGGTTCTGTGAATCAGCCACAAACAACTCCCAGGAAGGATTTGACAAGTTTGATTAAAAGGCACTTAAAATACAATTAATTCTTTAATAACTGTGTAAAGCAAATTCTAACAATCATTCTCTGCACTGCTTGCTAAAGTAAATAGTAGTGAAACAATGCCAATATCAGCCCATGACAAACACCTAACGAAACATACTGGTCAGATTCCAGGTACATAGACAACATTTTAGCAAAAGCGTTTCAGAAGGGAAAAATTAATAGAATGTTACTTAGGAATATTTCTTAAAAGATTTATTTATTTAGGTTCAGTGAACAAGCATCTCACTTAAGCAGTAGTACGGAAGTCACTGTCTTTGAATTAAGTAAAATATAAAACTATTGCACTGATTTTGCAAATCTATGCTTTGCTCTTCTCACCTCTCACCTCCAGGATCTGAATTTTATTTTAAAGGATTAACAAGTAACACACATGATCAGTAATGATATCCTTGTTCTTTGAAACCTTACTGAATCAAGTTAGGTGAAGGTGAAGTAGTGGAATTATCAGTGCAAGTGGCTGTGTCATCAGAGCCTTCAAAAAGATGCGGTATGGAGAAGCCGGAGTGAACACAAATGCAAGGAATTTTATATCTGAAACACACTCACAGATCGCTGTTTAACACACACAGCCTGCCTCTGGTTATGAAAAATATAAAATAGATACGCTACTACGTATACACCCAAAGACATTTACATTTGTATATAAACCAACATGCATTTGTGCACCCCCTTCACAGCATTCTACCTTCGGTTCTCGTTTAAAAGATACACCCTGTTCTCCCCACCTTTGCACGATATTTGAGAGATTATTTAAAATGTCAGTTGACTAAAGCGTCTCTCTATGCTACGGTGAGGTAGTGAATTCCAGCATCTGATGAAGACCAGTAGACCACTAGATACTTTTTCAGCAGGGTGATAAAATTAAAGGATGGCTTTGATTTGCTTGAAGGATTACTTCCCTTAGTTAATTGTTTAAAGTGCACAGTATTAACACAAAGAGGGGGGAAAAAGAAAATTAAGAAGGTGACTGTAGAGCCTGAGCTAATTGCAAGCTGATTAGATTGTGCCATGCAAGAGCTCTCCCTCCGTTACATACCATCACAGGCTCTGGTCTTTTCCACCCTGCTGCTGCAGCAAACAAGCTGATTTGCTAACAAAGTGGTCAGCCCAGGCACTTGCACAGCGGCTCACGGGGTCCACAGACGGCTGCTCTCCATGCAGAGAATCGCAAGCTCCATTTTCCAATCTGATTACACGGCTCCTTGTTCCAGCAGCCTTAAACCTTCATGGCAGTTTACCAACATTTTCATCACTTTTTTCTTTCACAAAGCAAAAGAACTGATAAGCTCTCAGGTGCCCAGGATTTCATAGTCAATGGCTGGCCAGCATCCAGCCTTCCCTCAGCACACAACTGTTTCGGGCCACACTGCATAAAGCAGACAGGATTTACCAGACAGCACAGAACTATTGGAATTCTGCTGTGTGGACAAGTGGGCAGCATGTTTCTGTCCTTACGAAGTTGACTGTTATGTCTAATCACCTCTAGGAGGTACAGAGACCTAATAAGTGCCTTGCCTGCCCCTTCCTCCCCACAAAGAGGTACTGCACAGCAAATCAATCAGCGCATCCCCATGAATTCACGATCACCATAGCTCACTTGCTTGGGAACTCTGCCTGGTAAATACAAAGCACTAATAACTGTTTTTAAAAGTCCTGGTCTGATTACCTAGACCGATTACCTCAATTACCATGAAAATGATCCTAGTGACTTCCCATTAAAATCTGAAATGTTGTGGGCAACACAAAAATCACTGATTACTATCCTCAAACTTTGGCAATTCCCAAGACCTCAGAAATGACAGGCTCAAAGACATAGAAATGAAGTCCACACTCTGTCTTCCAAAACAGCTTCTGAGAATTAATTTCCCACCTTTACTTCTCAGAAACCACAACACCCTGGTAGCATGAGTTTGGATGCAGTATGCACACATTCAAAAGTTTAAAGCAAGATTGCAATTGTACGTCAGGTCAAACACCTGGTAAGAACAGACTCTTCCAGCTAGTATTTTAACAGCTCACTTTACCTAGAGTCCATGGGCTCAAAATGCAAAATAAGCTGGGCTTAAAGTGTGAATGTTACAGTGAGTTAATGTAAATGTTCATTCACTGGGTGCTTCCGATCATCCAAGCCATAGCAAACAAACAATAATAACAGAGCCTCCTTCAGCCATGACTAATAACTTTCTCACAAAGATAAGGCAAAGGAAAATGGCTTTTAATGTCTGTGGCTATTCTTGGTTTATTTTTGCATAATATTGATCTATCATAAAGGGTTTGGGGAGGGAATACAGGAGCCTGCAGTTATGGGAGAAATGTATAACTCGGCCTCTGCGCAGTGTCTCAGTCCTCAGCTCGCCGTGCGCTGACCCGCTGTCTCTCGGAGTCATTAGCTGCAGTCCCAGCCCTGCCTCCAGGAGGGGGGATTTGAACTCACACACCAAGGTGGGGAGATTCGGGATTTCAAGCATGCCAGGCAGAAGGGTCATTCCTCCTGGCTGATGAGGACGATGCCTGTCCCCTGGGAGGGGAAAACTGGATGAGTGACTGTCGCAGGACTCAGGCAATGGATGGGCTGCTGACTCAGGAATGACTCTGACAGCCACTCTGCTCTGGTCCAGCCGCTCCAACAGGGAGTAAGTTTGGGGCAGCAGCACTGACATGGCATGCAAAAGTTAGAAGAGAAGAGAAGAGGATGGAAAAGGGGATGAATGAACAAATAAACAGGCCACTCCTTTCTCAGACAGACGCCACCAGAAATGAACATCTCTCCTCCCTGCAAGCTGATACAGCCTACCAGATAAGTCTGTGGTTATGCAAATTTAGAACAACCACAGCACTTCTGACAAAACTCTAAAGACAACATTTATTTTAAAAACTGATAGGCTAGGCTGTCTGTATCTACATCCACAACTCTGCAGAACCTATAAACTCCAAGAAAGTATACACATACAGCCATATATGTATTTGCATGTGGGTGGTATTCTGCATAAATGACTGTCAACTTAAAATGCCATTCTCTAATTTATATGCAAATTCCACCTCTGGTAAAATAAAAACATATTTTAAGCAGCTTATAGTGCCAACACATTATTCCCATGAATGATTCCTAGTAAACTATTTATGCCAACTGTGGTTTTTTTTGTTGTTGTTGTTTTGTTTTTTATGATTTATTGGATGGTGAACGAAACCACTTAAACTATAGTTGTCTGTATGAATCAGTAATTTTCATGTTTCTAATTAAAATGTAAACAGCGTAATGAAGACATCAAGTTTTTAGGCAAATGTCTCTTTCTGTGCCACTTGGGGTATGGTAATTACTGGAGCAGATCTATGGATGCTCCTGAATCCTCTACAAGTCCAGATTAAAAGCATTACCGCTAAACCTGGCTTTTTACACGAGGGAATTGTCTACTCCAGCCCATCCCCAGTTTGCTTACAGAGGCACATTGGCACTGCCTTTAAAAAATGGTCATTAAAAAAAAAAAATCAAAATGAAAAAAAAAAAAAAAACAAAAGAAGTAATTTACATTTAAAAAGTTGATTATAAAACATTTACTAGCAATCAAAACACCGGAACTGGACTCATTCAGATTTGATTTCTTGCCATTTGTTTCCTGACAGGGTAGAAGAAAAAAGAAAAAAAGATACCAATCAAATAGTATCTACCTCATATTTTTACAGAGCTAGAATCTGGGTCAAGGGGTGGGTCGAGAAGCTGATTCCAGTCAAAGATAATGTTAATTTCCAAGATGTATTTTGTTTAAATGAAGTAAGTTTACAATTTAAAATCAGCACCATTTAAAAAGTAATAATCAATAATACATGGGAGAAAAGTGTCATTTTCTCATATATAAGTATCTTATATCTTATATCTCATATATAAGATGTAAAAGTGCATTTGACACAGAATTGTAATCTGTGTTCATTTTTACGCCTGCATCTATTTTTTTTTTCCGAAATTTGTCAAAATGTATCCTGAAGTAAGTGTCCTTTAACACATACTGGAAAAAAAATGCATCACCTTTTCTTCCTATAACTGTTATGGAGCTTTTTTCTGAAGCCTATTTTTCCAAGTTACGCTGGACAGTTGCTTTAAGGATTTCCCACCCAGCACGTAGGTAGTTCTCTTAAAAAAAAAAAAAAAAAAACTCACATCACTCCTCTCCACACACCGTCGGGGACCAGTACAGCCACACTCGGAGATGTGTGGTTGTAACTGAAATCTGCAGTGATAAGAAAAGTCTGAAAAGCATGATACAAGGAGGACTCCGCCCCTTCTGCTGCTGCCCACAGACTCTAAGTCCAGACTGACTAATATGGGCAATATTCATATTATTTTTACATAAATGCTAGACAAGCATGTTGTTGGAGCTGACTGCAGAACTGAGAAGGATAAGAAATGTGGATGTGTACAGGGGCCAGGGAGGCAGAGACAGAGAGCAATTTTAGTACTGCTGTTTTATTACTAAAGTAACACAAACAAATAAAGGCATATCCACCATCCTCAAGCCAGGGAGATTATTCCATCTCAAAGTGTTTTCTCTACTTTTCCATCAGACAACACATAAGCTTCTTTCCCCCCCCTGATTTAGATACAGACACATAGTATTTTGGGATGGGGGAGGGGTGAGACATGGAGAGAGAAAGGATTGTGAGAGAGACATATTTTGGTCATGTTTAAATTTTTTTAAACACCTCTGGGGTTTTCAGTAGGAAAGAAAGCTGATTAAACAAGGCCAAGTGTTTTACCGGCTTAAGGGTGATATCATAGTTGTGTTCAGTATCAGAAGTGTTGCGAATACAGGCATCATTTCTATTCGCTTTGTGCCAGAAAGGCAAACACTGGACTGCAGTGTGGATTAAAACAATAAGAAATCCCTTTCCTCTCAGGCTTTCAAGGCCGTGTTAATCGGGTGTAATTTTTAATGAACACTAGCTGCTTGGTACTCATTCAAGACATTTCATTAGAAGGTTATTCATTTAAAAATCAACGTTTCAACCATATCAAGCTGTAACCTTTCTGAAATGTAAATGAATGGTTTAAATGAGAAGATTAATAAAGAAGGGATGTTCCAATTCCAAGCATGGCATGCTATGTATTTTTAAATTTGTCTATGCCAGATGCTGTCAGTCAGAACAAAAAACTGTCCAAGCAGACAATCTGTGCGTCTGAATGTTGATCATGTTGGAAAGTACAGGGGGGGAGGGGGGAGAGTGTGTCAAGGATTCATGGTCCTTCATCTTTGCAGTAGAGCAAACACGTCTCTCAGTATAGCGACAGACAGCTGCTTCCACTTTCTAATGTGCCCTAACTTAGATCACTGAAAGAATTGTCAGCACTCAGAGAAACACACAAAGATAACACAGCCAGCTGCCATGGAGGGGAAAACAGCACAGCTCAGAAGAAATGGGATTTGTTCCATTTGCATGATGCTGCTTCCCCTGGGCCCCTTTCTTTCAAATCCAAAGCACAAAAGACAACACTTAACATATTTGCTTAAAGATGACAACCTCATGTTGATTTCATTTGGATGTAACAGTGTCAGGATTACAGATATAAGAATATATTATATCTGTAACAGAGACTGACAAATGTACCCATCAGTGGAACTGTCTGATTCATCTGCTTATACAGCCATTTTACCATCCCAAGGGTGCCATCTAAGTAGTAACTTTAGAAGACTGAAGGTCTAATTTTATTACACCACATTTCAACCTACTAAACAATATTATTTCTAAAATAGATCATTTTTATTGGAAGTCTCCCTGATGAAAAATCCAGTAGACACCAGAGAATTTATGAACTGTATGGGTCCTTTGAACTCAATATACTGCCCATTTTAAACAACTTTTCTTGCTGTATGGTAAAATCCTAGTATCAAAGAAGTGGAATTTAGAATATGTATGGTTTGGAGTGGCTTTATTATATACATATCTAAGGGGAGAGGAGGAGGAGGGAGGGGGGATGGACAGGGACAGAGGTCAATTCCAGATTACATGGATATCTATAAAATCAGGCCTTACCTGGTCCATTTGAATAAATTCTTTGTAACTATTTATCTGCTGCCTATTCTGTCATATATCTTTCCTCAATATAGTAGTCAGACTTCAACAGCAAAGCTATGACTAATCATTTCCTGTCAATAAATACATATATACTCAATCTGATTTCCAATTAATGTATTTTTTTAGGCAGAAGATATGACTGCATGGGCTAGTTGTACATCACTAAAACATGTCCAGGTAAGTAACCCATGATTCTGTGCTGATATCTACACACTTTTACCAGTCCTTTTCTTGTGTGGCTTTACTTTTCAAGCTAACAGATTTAAGCTGAGATGACTGAACTGACTCATATCTACATGACTTGGACTTACTTAACTGGAATTATAAAAGTGAAAATAGAGACACAGGGAGAAGACAGGTTGTAAACAATAGTGTTCATCTGTACATATACACACAGGCATAAATATACAAACACAAATGCATGTATGGATTCCTTGTGCACACTCAGCCCCACAACCCAACCAACTGAGCTTCCATAATGAAGTACTGGCAGCTTCTGTCCCTGCCTTGTTCAAGGAAATCTCTACTGCATGTTGCCATTTACTGGCAATAGCATAACTCACTCATTTGGTCTTGTTTTATAAAATAGAGTTAACGGCTATATGTGAAATTTCTGCACGGCAGATGGTTACCAATCATTATTTTCTATTTGTTTAGTTTCTAGTATGAAGAAAAACTCTGGGATAGTGATGCAAAGAAAACTAGCAGCTTGCATGATAACCCAACCAGTGCCAGAAGACACATTAAAAAAAAAAAGAATCATTTTTTATCATGTAGTATATCAAGATCAAGTATAATTTTAAGGAGTGGAGAGAGGTTACCCCCATCCACATCCATAAAGGAAAATGCCATTTGAATAATTTATTTTCTTTCTTAGTAGAAAATCCTCTAAATTTAGCCTGTCTATTTTTAAAGTGATCAAAGTTTTTCAAGGCAGCTTATTATAACCATTAATGTTTATCATCGCCAACAGTAAAATCACTTTCTTTACCCTGAAGTATCCAAGTTGTCCAACAGAAAATAGGAAATCGGAGCCATTTGTGGACAAGTGCACATGTACAGAAAATTAAGCTGTAAATATCTGGACTGGGTTATTACTGGAATCTGGAAACATCTGGGGCTACAGGACAAGTCAAGCTCCATTTCCACGATGTCCAGGTAATTGCTTAAATGATTTATACCTTACTGTTTCTATTAAAAATGTCTTTAAAGAGAAACATTTGTAGGCTTGGTTTTGCAATAAAAACTGGTATCTGATTTCACTTCTACAAAATCTTGTGAAAGATGTTACATTTCTTCAAGGACACAAGCACTTCAAATAAGCTAAACCCTGGACAAAGGCCGAGTGCTAAAAGAAGGCGTGGTTGGTCACCCAGAGGAAACAATTATATAATGAAAGCAAATCCGAAGTGTTTCATTCATGATTAGCTTCTATTCTAAACAGAAGTATCCACTCAAAGGCATTACCTTTATGCACATTCACTGTATCTCAATACCCATTTTCAATTTCAATTTTAATGCATTGCTCATAAATCTTTTTTTATTGAGACTTCAACTAAACATCACACTAAGCCTAACTCCCAGTGGACAAACAGGTGCCACATCCCAGACAGACTTGAGCCACCAATATAAAAATCTGAAGAAAGATATAGTTTGGTTCACTTAAAATACTAGTAGCACACACGAGGTGGGCTGTGTGTGTCATCAAACACCTAAAGGTTCTCCATCACTGACCCATCAATGACTGAGAGTTATCCCTACAAGTTGCCAGGTGGACCATTCAGAATGAAAGAGTTTTCCATGCTGTCAGTTATTGCAGATCATCTCCACACATATATACCTACGACCACCTCTATGCCTACAACACAAACACATATCCACACACATATACCTGGATACTCCTAAAAATTTGTTATGTTTTACTTCACATTTTAAGGCAAGAAGACAAATGCAGTTTCATATTCTTTAAAAAACTGCCAGGTCTAGTCCTAATTAAAATTCCAATGATAGATGCCAACCATGCATATGGGGCAAATAATTACAACAACTAGTAACAAAACTGAAAAACTGACTTTTAATCTCAGTTCATAATTTAAGGATATCAATTTATATTGTTGTCCTTTCAGCAACATCATCTTCCAACTTTTCTCTATGGAAAGATTAAAGGGAAGATGACTGACATTTGAGGTCTGAAGACTCTGAACTTTATCCACTTCATTTAGAACCCTACAATTGCTTGATTATACATTTTAAAAAGAAGTTTAAGGCTAGATCTTGATTCAGTTTGGTTGTTGGCAAGGTACTTTTATAAACCTCTACAACTCAAGGTCTTTACTATTAATCTGATGAATCTGAATCTATTTTAGTAACTTTAACTTACTTCAAGATTATGGAGTGGCTTCTAGAAAATCCAAGAGCTGCTTTAACAAAAAAGAACTAAATATGTGGGTCTTCAATGGTGTAAGCAAACTGCAAAAATGCTTTTGCTATTTTTAACATATTCTTTTATGGTCTTCATTATGTACTGCTACCTCAGATGTACTAGCAGACTGTCCTTTATTATGGAATTTCTTTGCTGAAGATTCACTGTTTATAAAAGAATGAGGATTTTTAAAAAAAAATTTTTGAAGTTCTTTCAGGAAGCAATGCTAACAAATGTTTTTATCTCGCATATATTTATGTTTAAAAACACAAATGTAAATTAGAAATCCTATAAAATACTGTTGATTAACTTCTTACAACTTCAACATTTCATCAAATTGAATTTCCCGTAGAAAACTTTATATCATTGCTTACTGTAATATTAGGTGACAGAATGGGAAAAGAAACTAACCCTTCTCCAAATGCACAAACCCAACTGGTAGAACAACTGATCCAGTAGACCTTGGGGGTCATTAGGTATAATCCTAGCTATGTTGTTTACTGCTAAATAGTTAGTAAAAAATAACTTAATTGTGTCAGACACTTAATTGTGTCAGACACTAAACAGAAGAAAAGATGGGAAAAAAAATCTTTAAAAAAAAAAAAAAAACTACAGAGGCAATGAAAGTTTTATTTACTGAAGACCACATAGTTTGCATCTCACATCTTATCACCCACCTTAAGTGCAATCATGTTCCCAAGGAAAACTGTTCTGAGTACTTTTAGTACACTTTTTATACTGAGATATGAAAAGGGAATGATTGTAAGTATATTTTCAAGTGCAGTACAATTACAAAGCAATCCTCAGGGTTACAAATTGTCTCTCTGAAAAATCCCCAAATAATATAGAAATTTCAGTTTTTCCAATGAATGCACAATTTTAATATTTTTTGTTCTTTAAATATTTTCAAACTTATCTCTCAGTCCTTTTAAAAGTAAGATATAAAAAGTAAGATACCAAAGACTGTTCCTCTTATTTTTATCAATTTGCCTCACCAAACATTTATTGAACATCTTTTACTGGTCTTACACTGTGCATACATGTTATGGGGATGAAAAACAAAGATGGGTTTGATGTATCTGCTCCCAAGGATTTATACTTCCATAACAGAAAAATGCAAGTTCTCAGCAATCTACAGTAGGAAAAAGATGATATTAATGATCAAAGATAACTATTTTAGAAGTACTTGGGAATAGCAATTAGATGTCAAAATTGACCTGATGAAGTTTTCTCAGATGATGGAACTTTTGACCTGGATGCCAGAGTCCTGGAGAATTTCAACAGGTGGGGAGGAGCCTCTCAGAGAGGAAGAAGAAAGTGACCAAAGAGTAGACAGAGTGGAGGGAAGAGGGAATTACTTTCAGTTTGATGAAGACACAACTTTCAGACTGATCTTGTTTATATTTAAAAAAAAGAAAGAAAGAAAAAAGGACTTAAGATCTCTAACTCCACTGCTTAACTTAATCTGATTGTCAGTCTATTTAAATCTCTCGCAGAGGAGAAGCATTAGCTAACTAATACTCATCAGCTCTCAAGATATTAGAATTGCTGACACTTTTGCTTGCAACCAATTAGTAAGGATCTTTAATGAATGGTCACCATCTCTTCAGAAGGGCTCAACAAAGTGATAAATGGTCCTGAGCTTCCTTCATTCTTTCCAAGACAATTTCTTGAGCTTCCTTAAGAGAAACAGAAAATTCTTTTCAGCTATAGGCCACTAACAAGATTCCAAGTTATTCAAGCTCACTAGTCCATGATAATGCAAGCTTGGATTATACAGACATGCAAGAAATCTTAATGGTCGCTGCATCATCTCTCCTCTTCTAATAAAAATAAAAAAAGAAAAGAAAACCAAGTATTTGAGAGGCTGAGTGGACTACTCGAGGTAACAAATATTACAGGTGTGCTGTAGGTGATAGTTTTCTCATCTCTGCGTACTGAAGTCCTCTGGGATCGCAACGTTCCCTACTGCTGGCCAGTATCTAGACAGGTTGTTGATCTCTACTACAGATCATTACTATACTCAATTATGAACGAGTATTTTTATGACTCAACACAAGATTTTTTTTAAAGTGGAAAATGTAAGAGTCCAGAAAGTGTATAAATCCCATGATTCAAAGAAGTAGTTTTTAATCCTAACTTTAGACTCCAGAGAGCATGGACAGGGTAAGTCATCCTCTGAAACATGTAACTGGCCTAGGGCAGATCTCAAGGAACAGCTTTCTTATTATTTGGTTTGTCTGGGAGTTTTGTTCATTTTTTGCTTATGAAGTTACTGCACACATAAAATTTATCATCAAATTTTGCTAAAACTAAATAAACTAATAAACTTACTTCTATGATTTGAATCTTTAGGTAGAAATAAATATATTATTTTGCCCCCAAAAAAGGCCGATAAAAAATATATGTTGGTCCTTTGTTTATTTTCTTCTACATTTCTCTACTTGACCTGTGGCTGACAATGCTGACGAGGGAGGAAAATAAAAGATTATTTGAGTAAAATGAATTATCCTGAAAGGTGTACACAGTTTTATACCTTTTCAAAACAGGGGAAGAGAAAGAGGACTAATTATTCTCATTTGGATGATCAGAATTCTCATTATTCAGATTCTGATATAAGGTCCAGGCATGGTAATTCATGCCTGTAATCCAAGTACTCTGTGAGGCTGAGAGAAAGGGATCATAAGTTGAGACCCACGTGGCAAAGTTAGGGAAACACTCAAATAAAGAAATACATATCTATATAAAATATTTTCAAAGGGCTGAGAATGTAGCTCAGTGTGCAAACTTTGGGTTTAATCCCTAGCACCACAATTAAAGTTAAAAAAATTAATAAAGAACCTTACAATCTTTAAAGAAAGATTTTAATTGGTTTAGGCTATAGTGCTACCTGTTATTTAATGTACAGTAGTCACAAATTTCTCTTATGTGCTCAATTTACACATATAATTACACTCAGATTTAGTTTACATAAAGGGCAATATCACTTTCAGCAGAAGTCATGAAAATAATCCTTACCTTTAGCTGTGCCTCAATAACTTTCCTTAACTTCTTCTCCTTCTAGTCATTTCCCCCTTTCCTACAAGTTCTCTTTTATCAAGGACAGTTTGTCCATGACAACAAATGAAGCTTTACTTTCCTCCCCTACACACCCTAATATCATCTTAATTAATTCAAACTACCTCCTCATCATCTAAATATCATATACTGGTGGCTCAAGGGAAATTTGATTTTCCAGATGATAAAGTAATAACCAGCCTTGCAGATAAGTATAAAAAGAAGAAACCAAGCTGTCAAAACAGTGCCTAGGTAGGTGATGAGATAGTGCCCAGCAGTAGATGCCTGGATGTGACAGCAGAATCTTACTGAGTACAGAAGTAGCAAAATGGATGACCCCTCCCCCAGCACAGTACACCTGCATAACTGGCTGGTAGTAAAAATAGGGAATTATCTGAGACATCTTTAGGTACATATGTGCATTATAATTATACCTCTGCAAAACCTTGCAGAGGCTAGCTTACTGATAGTGATGTTTTGAGAAGACAGATTTCAAGGAAATATATTGTAGTAAAACTGTAGTTTTTAAATCCATCATTACAAACCAACCTGCATCTACATGTAGTACTGTCTTCTGAGGAGTATCTTCTAAAAATAAACACTAAAAATAGTTGTCCTATGGCGTCTTTTTAAATTTGTGGCTAAAATAAAACAAGAAAGCAAAATAGTGATGCACTCTATAAACATGTTAAAGGATTTACTAAAGAACAAAACAGAATATAGAATTTCAGTATTAGATTTTTCCTAATACTTCAAATACATATAAGCTATTGACAGATATTTCACACCCATACTTTAAAATCAAAAAAGAGCTTGTGCAGAATTTTTATAAAAAGACATTTGTGCAAACTAAACATGTATTTCTTAATAAGACTTTACTCTCTTACCATATGAGTAAATTCTTACAAAAAACTGGCTCACTGGTACTCTCACAACATATTTTTCAAATTAAGAAACTCTTATTTTATTCATATTACATTTAAATTCTTCCTGGAGAAAGAACAGACACTGCTCATATGTGCATATAAAATTCCAAAGCTAAGGATGTTTTTTTCCTTCCAGGTTTTCAGACAAGACTCAGGCCATTCCAGTACCAATCTCTCTGTCTCTGGGTCATATCAGTACCTCGCCCTCCCTGCTGTTTCTTAATCTTTTGAGTAATGCAAATGAAAACCTCTCTTTAAAAGAAAACTTTGCACTCACACTATTGGCAAAGGATTGCATGGTAGGGCTGAGGGATCAGACTCACATCTTTTGTAGGTAGTGCCTAAAATTGACTCCAGATTTGTGAGTCAAGAACAGCAAGACAGTTTTAATATAAATGTGGTTTAAAAAGTAAAAATGGCTATTATTCTTAACAAGTTACATATTGGGTATTATTGTTTAAAAATGAGTCATAAAATATCTTTTTAAGTACTTAAAGTCATGAATATGTTCTACTCTTTTCCTCTGCTTGAATGTAATTTTTCATTTTCCAGGAAAGGATACATTTTCTAACTAACCCTGTTAACCTAATTACTCATAAATACCAAAAGCGTCCCTGACATCAATACCTTCACAAAGAAATGTATCTGTCCACATGCATGAGAGCATATTCCATTTAGATAATCAAAACTGTAATTTTTATTTTAAAAAAAAATCCCCTTAGGTCCATGTAATTCCTAGCAGTGAGATTTATCCAAAGCATTTAAAGTTTGCAAACACTGACTTATCTATAAATATCATCATTTCTTCATCCATATATTTAAACTCAAAAGTATTAACTATTAAGCATAAAAGAATAATAGCACTTTGTTTATCTGATCACATTTGTTTGATTTTAAAATGGGGAGTATAATGAAAATGCCTTCAATATTAAGGGAATGTTTTTATCCTACTCAGAATAATTATCTTGTGAGATTAAAATCAGTGAATCATACCTAATTAAGATTTATAATTTAGCATCATTGAAGTACATGATCTTAGAGAATATGTTTAGTCTTAGTTTCAATTTGAGACAAAAAAAGAAGTGAATATAGAGGAAATAAAACAGCTAGATTTGTCATCATAATGGACTATCTTATTATGTATTTATCTATATTCCTAGTTTATTTTAAAAGCCAAATATTTCTTACGAAAGTATACTAAAGAATAGGAGAAAGATAAGAAAACAAGATCATTGATTCAAAATATATGCAGAACTTATAATTAGAACACAGACTAAAAAAGGGATTGTTACTACCTATTACTAGATCTCAAATTTGCAAGACTTTTAAATCAAAGAACTCCTAAACTCAGGTGGGGTGAATTTTAATGAAGTGGGTCACTGTTATAATAGTTATTTTCTAGCCTTCTTATATCAAAGTGCATATCAATTTAGAGAGCTATACCTTGATATTACATAGGGCAGAGATTTTTCTTCTTAAGTTTCGCATGTAGTATGTCTTACCATAAAGTCATTCAAAATAATTTCTTTTTTTTTTCTTCCTCAAAAATACCTTTAAAGCTCCTACTCTCAACTCAGTCTTGGATTACATAAAAGAATAGCTACTTTTCCCCATCTCTTTGATACTTTCCTTCCTGGCAGACTCATCTGATGTGAGAACTTTCTTTTGAAAATAAATGGCGCAACTTCAAGTGCCCTCAGATCCATATTGCTGGACATTCCATCATGTCTCAGTTTCAAGTTGAAAAACCACCGCTGGACTTTAAAATTTTGTTGTAGTGTCTCAAGATGAGGTTTGCTGTTTCAGGGAAGAATGCCTTGAGAAACAATAATGTCAACCTTTCGTCCACCTAGTTACACAGATTGTTCAAACTAAGGGGGAACAGGAGCTACGCTTCATCATCATAGGTCAGAGAAGGCCAAGTTGAAGAACTAACTCCATAATTTGAAAAAATACTGCAAAGTTCGTGTTTCTTCATGAAATTTACTTTTCATCCTAAACACAGATGTCACCACAGGTTTATATAGTTAGAAAGCCACTTTCTAATGTCGAAAATATCAGTACTGATACTATCATAACACAGTAACTATAACTGTGTCTGCCCCTCTTCCTCCTCACTCAATGAGTGTTTTATTTTTTTGTTTTGTTTTTTAATGGTCAGGCTCTCTGCATATTCAGATAACTTAAGATTTCTGTATTTAAAATACTTCCTTTACTTGTCCCTCAACCTTAGGAAGAGGTGAAGGTGGTACATGGCAATAGAGAAGCTCTTAGACTCACTACAGGTCTCCACTGAAATAATTCCACTCTGATTATTCTGTGCTTGGGAAAGCTACCTGTGTGCAAACATTTTAAAACTACGAGGTTCCGTTTAAGACTATGCATGAACAATCACTGAGTATATGAGAAATATGTCAGAAACAGAGTACCATGATGAAAGCAAACATATTAGGAACTAACAATTCATGGGTGAGCAGGAGACAGCCAGTGGTCTACATGTCCGTCATTCACTTACCCCTGCCAAGTCCCCGGGCAGAGGCACATGGAGTAACTGTGGGATCAGCAGTTCCCGAATAGGAACCCAGTCTGGGACTTCCTCCAAACTGACTCCAGACAGCACCATGTAGTTCCAAGTTGGTTCCCTGCTCTGCAACCTGGGTGGGCACAGAGCCTCTCCTCAGAGAAGGGATGAGCACGGAACTGAACGCTTTGCTTCGACTGTCCCAACATCATCAATAACTTTTGAAAAAGGTGCTTCCTCCTTTAATTTTGTACTGCCAGCTAGTCTTAGTTGAGAGTGACAATATTTGCAGATAAGAAGAATAGTTAGTCAGAGAATAACAAAATGTTTACTGTAATATATAAAAATCCATGACCAGTGCACTACTTTTAAAATTTTATTTTGAATGTTACTATTTCTATGAATAGTATTTCTTCATAAGTCAATACAGAAAAATAGAGGTCACTCATTCTCAGATGAGTTTTACATATATGTATATAGGTATACATATATGTGTGTATATGTATGTTTACATATGTTTTTATACATATATATGGCATTTACTTGACTGTTATCTAAAAAGTATTTTATTGTATTTTATAAGACAATAAATGGGAAAATACAAAAAAAGGTTGGTGCAGAACAGAGAAAAATGTACTTTCTGTTTTCTCATCAGTGCTGTATCCTCAAGTGGAATGGAACAAATATACAAATTATCTGCAGAAATCAAAACTCATAGGGAAGAAACTGAGGAAAGGATTTTTAATATTTCAATAATAAGAAAAAGAAGACATTTTCCATGCATTTTTAATTTGTAGTCTGTCTCAAAAAATCTTTACTCTCATTTATATATTAGCACATTCTATAGTACTAATAACTATTAATAAAAGCTACTCATCCTATGAAAATGAGAGCAAAGCGCTAGCAAGAAGCAGACTGTCCCAGACTATAAAAAATATTTTCTAAAAATATTTCCCAGCACAAAAATAAAAATACCGAAGCCAAGTTACAGGATAAAAAAAAGTTTACCCTTGGACCTTTATATAATAAATCATACATTCGATGTGTATCTGTTTAAAAAATGATTGGAAGCAGTGATGTTATACACACTTTGGGAAAGTCATAGCAGTTAATATATGAGCAAACTCATCCATTTATACATGTATTTAACATAAATACATCTGAACTGAATTTCTTCTTTGAATCTACTGGCTCTGATAACACCCTGAAACAACAACCCACCATATGCAATGTTAAGTAAAGTGTCAATATTCAAATACCAAGACAACAAGCAGATTTATTGCATAAAATGTGTAAATATTATTAAGAGAAAGTGCCATATGATATCTCATGTTTTGATGGGTTTTGACCACCTATCGTCTCTGCCTTCTCAGTCTCAGCTAAAACTAGTTGGTCGGGCAACAGGTACCACAAAAATGTTCTGTCCTCAGGCAGCGCTGAACATACACCCGTGTTGTCATGCTAAGGAAACTCAAGGTTCCCACCTGCCTTTCATTCACTTCAAACTTACCAATTCAATTTATTTTCATATATTTGTGCCCATTCTTATTTCTAGTATCTACATTTCCTTTAGTAATTTTCTCACAAATATAACTGTCAGTTACATAACATTAGAAATATCAAAGGATCTGCAATTAGTAATTATGCCAAAGCAGCTATGCTTGAGTTTTCGCCACAAGTTAAAAGAAAAAGTTTATAATAAAAATTCAAAATTTGTAAAAAGGAAGAAAGTGACAAAATTCAATCATGAAAAAATATTACTTTTTTAGGCTGTATTTTAAAAAGATGTTGGTATAGTTCTTGTGTTTATATATGTGTAACAATTTTTGGACTTGCAGTCTTTAACTGATACCCAAAAAATAATTTCTAAGTTCGACTAATTAATAAAACATTTTTATATATCTCAAAAATGCACAATTATATCAAGATTTTGTTTAAATGTGGGGAAAACTATATCTTTTTCTGTACTATTTGTTTCTTCTAATTTATCAATAACTCAAAGAAAAGCAGATATGCTTATTAATCAAGTCTTATTGATCAGTTAAGGTAGTATTTCCACAAATATCTGCAGAACACTTTCTTCTAATCAAAAATTTACGAATTTATTTAAATTTCTAGTAATTAAATTTACTAGCTTTATAACAATGACTGTGGTACTTTATAAAAGTGTTATATGAAATTTGTATCGAGAGTATATTGATCAAAGGTACAACAGCAAACACTGCTATTAAACCGAGGTTTGAAGAACAAACCAGAAAGTTCAAAACATAAAAGCCTGCAGTTGTTTCAAATATACCTAATAATTCTGCTGATTTGGGGCCATTAAAACTGATTACTTAATTAGGCAATCATTCCAGACATCCAAACACTCACACAGACAAAAACAGGGAAGCATTAGCATAGCCTGTCTTCACCTAAAGATGGAAATTCTGAAAAATGTTGCAGACAAACTTTCTGGATCTGCCTCTAAACACAATCTAAACATAATACTAAATTCTAAAGGGTGACAACCTGCAACTCAAGGGGGGAAAAATTAGTTACAGGTAATGAAATTATTCATTTATTCGGGAGGTTAACACAATATTTTAAACTATTTTTAAAATGGTAAGTAATAATATGGATAGTTTCTATGGATTCTTGGAAAGACTACTTCTTCCACCCCCTGAATTACCTCATGTATTATCTGAAAGTAATTAATGAATTTCTGCTCTTTTCTATGTCTATCAAAAGTAGCTGCGTACAAAACATTTTCAAAGTTTCTTACTAATGTCAGTGAAAACAACTAAAAAATGATATATCACATATACAAAAGAAATAGCACTGGAAATGAAGCTTCAGGAATATTAAATGTAACTATAGAAAAAAAAATCTGTTTCATCCCAAAGATATAGGATAAAATTTTTGGAGTCTCATAGACTTGGTACCTTTAGGAGAAAAAAAATCTCCCTAAAAAAAATTTCTTAAAATATCCTATCTGTAAGTATCTTTTGAGGAGAAAATAAAAGCAAGTCAACTCACATGTACAGCTTCCAAACAGAAGTCTTACTCTCTTCCAGGAAAACAATGAGATTTTTATTACCCTCCTATGATTCTTTCATTTCAACCATCAGTAGCAAGTATTACACTTCTTGAAACTCCTACCACGCTCTTCCCTGCTTATTTAAATAGACCTACATGAAACAGCAACTAGCCACTAGTAACATAAAGCAAGTATCCAAAAATTGTATTTCAAAGAAAGAATACTTCTTTCTCATCCTTGCCTCCAAAAATAAAGCAGGCTGTTCTTAAAAAAAAATGTTCCACATGTTTTATGGGGGGTGGGAGGACACTTTGTCCTTTTAACAATACCTTTGAAATCTTAAATACTGCATTTAATGTAATCAGTGTTTAAGAATACATAGCATGTTCAATCTGATACTTCTCTTTCTAAGCTGAAATTCCAAAGGACTTGTGAGTCCATGTAGTCTGTACTACTAGCCACCCCTATATGCACAGTTAATAAACAATAGCGAGGATGTGAGAAAGCATTTTGGGGAAACGGTTTTTACATGTGAAAATGTTTCTTTCCTAAAGCTAAATTTTTCACAAATAAAATGAGGATAGGAGTGAAGAAATAAAAGACGAAGGGAACTCTACAGTTTCAATGAATGAAAAACTGACTCTTCATATTTTTCCAAATATTGTTTCAAAATAATTTTCTTTTTGAACAATCTATTTTTAAAATGTTCCTATCAAGCAGCAAGCCCATCATAATTACACGTATTATAAATGTGTACTTTTATATCATCCATTTATAAAGCCTAGGATTTTCTCTTCAACCTTTCAACTGTGATGGCTAGAAAAGTTCACACGTAATACAACACTAATAAATAGATCTTGTTGGTTCCAGAAAATATTTTTGAAAAAATCTATACTGGTCAAAATATCTTTGCTTTTTTTTTTTTTTTTTTTCCCCTGTTGTATTAAATTTAGGATCAAAAACATCAAAGCAGCCTCCACCTCGGCCCTAACTTTTAGAGGATCAATGTGACAAGGCAGTCCCTGATAGATGTTTCTCTTGATAAACGACTTGTTCAAAAGAGACATTGTAGCTTTCATTTCCTGACCACAACACACTTTTAATTTGCAACAGCAGAGCTGCCCACTTTCTAGTCTTTCAGGATTTTAGCTCTGATACCTTTAGGCCACACAGTTGACACAAACAACATCCAAAAATAATCACAGAGTAAGAGAATTAGAAAAGGGGAGCCACTAATACCACTTTACAACTAGACACAAGTGTGTATACACACGCCGAATTCTAGCTTATGAAAACAAAACTCCTTATGAACGTCATTTGACATCCGGCATTTATGCACATACAGAAATAAATTATGTGACTATTATTTAATAGTAAACAGACTTGAGGGAAGCAGTTTACACACATTTAAGCAGTTAAATGTTACGAATTATATGAATGCCTTGGTAAAGTGTTTTTCACATATCACAGCAATTATTATTATTACTACTACTCAGAAATCACATTTAAGTATCAATACGGTGAACAGTCAAACCATCCAATTCCTGCTCTCAGCACATTGTCCGAGCTCCGATTTAAAATTTATAAATGTAATATCCTCCTCATCACAGGCAGCAGCCCAATCTGCTCTGAATATATATTACAGCTTTAACATCACAGAGGGAAATCGCCCATCTGGCAATCCCATTCGCTCCAACAGCTCCGGGGGAAAAAAAAAAAGCTGTGCTCTCTGCTCCTTAAAACATTTCTCAGGGCAAATTATGTGCATCTAAAATAAACAGTCTTCTTATTGATCGTTTCAAAGTCAACAAGTTCCAAATGCAAAATTCAATCAAATCTTCCTATGGTGGAAGAGCGGTGTGTGTTTAGCTCCAGTCACCAGAGTCCAACCAGAAGTGTGTATCACGGAACGGCTCTTGAAGTCCCTTTCCTCGGATTCACATCTGTGTTAGGAGGGAGCGGGGACCACGGCCACACTGCAGGCGCCCGGCATTTCTGCCCTCCTGTTTCTCTCTCTCCTATTCTGTTTCCTTCTCTGTCTTTTCAGGAGAAATTCTTGGTGGGACGGGGTGCGTGGGGGGGTAAATGTAACAACAGCAGCTTAAAGTAGACATCCCCTTTGGTTATGCAAAACACTTTAACATCTTTTTGTTGTTGTTGTTCCCTCTTAGTCCTAATTGAATATCACAAAGTGTACACACAGCACGGCCCCAAGAGCTATTGAAAACCTGCTCTCACTCCATTTAACTGACCTTTTTCTTTTTTCTTTTTTTTTCTTTTTTTTTTTTTTTTTTTTTTTTTTTTTTTTTTTTTTTTTTTTTTTTTTTTTTTTTTTTTTTTTTTTTTTTTTTTTTTTTGTAAAGAAAGAGGAAAAGAGCGATTTCAAATGAAGTCAATTTCAGTGGCTGATTATTTAATTCTGTCACAGGTTAAAAGTAAAAAGCGCTGACAGGCAGACAAGTGAATGGCAAGAGGAAAACAACTGCCACTGTTCCTTACAGGACATGAAGGGCTTTGAACAATTAAAACATATATTTTATTTTCATTTAAAAGATGTCTTCACGCTCCCCCCCAAAAAAGCAAAACCACACAGATCTGACTATTGCACCAAGTATAATCAAGAGAACAGATAATCAAATTGCATTTATAGGTTGAGAAAAAAAGAAAAAAAAATTTCCCCCAGTCTTGTGTGTGTACATATATACATACTTTCACTAGTTAGCAATCTTTCTCCACACTCCCGCCCTCTTCCCTCTCTACCCAGCCCTTCCCCCAAAAAACCCACACAGAGTTTAACTAATTTACATACCATTTGACTTCGGTCGTTATATAGTGCATTACTAGTAACATACAAGTTCGACATCACAGCTACAACTGATAAAAGTAGGCTCAAGTAATATATTAATCAAAACTGCAATATATAAACAGTGATAGCAAATACAAAACACCAGGGTGACAGATTAAGAATTTTTAAAATATATTTGCAAAGCAATAGCGTATCATCAGCATCTGCTCCCCAAACAGTCTGCAGTGGTTTTTATCATGCTATTTAATTTGTCTTTCCTATTTAGATGCAAAGGAAGTAAATTCCAAAACTGACATACCATAAACACTGGTGCTACTGATCATTTCTTGCTGGCAGCACAAAAAGCTGAATTGGATTTCTCACAAGCAGGAATTCCAAAGGTTGCTTTTCATTAAAGCCACTTTTCCTCTCAGCTATCAAATGTCACTGCCTTGAAACGTGGGCCCTTTCGTCAGGTATTCATTTAACCTACATGCATATAATTAAGGGGGAAAGCAACATCAACAAAAAGGGGATCTCAGATCACAGGAGAAGAAAGAAAGGAAAAAAAGCACATGACCAGGAATGCAAGTCCATGTCAATTTCACTCACTCCCGTTGAAACTAACAAGAGCTCCGGGGAGGACGGTAATAGGATCAGTGGATTGTATATACCATTAAATTATACATCTTTCTCTCCCGTTCCTTGCCAACAATACGCCCACCACGCTGTCCCCCCTCCAAGATGATGTGCTTACATTTTTCTGCAACCGATCTTCTGACATTTTTCCCGTCCCCCCAGCCACGAGACTGTAATTTAACCTCAACTTTTTGTGTGTGTGCAAGATTCTTATTTACACTTCTTATTTACTTAGAAGTTAGTTCCCGAAGAAAGTCTAGCCCCACCCTATGGCTCCGCTTTCTTATTTTTTTTTTTTAAATTTTTGAAGTAAAAAGATAGTAACAAGTAAGCCCAACATAGCAAAAAACGAGATTCTTGCAATCGCGGTCTTAATCCCGTACTATTGTTACAATGATTAAGCAGCGAAAATATGCATTCTAATGTTTCGGGCTACTTTGTACAGAGAAATTAGACAGCAGGTTGGCGTACAGAATACAACGAAAGCAAATTAAATTTCTTGTTTACGGCTCAATTCGGAGATCTCTTTTTATTACGGGTCTCGGATCTATTTATATTCTTTAAAAATAAAACAAAAACAAATTTAAACAGATGGTAGAAAACTACGAGGCTCCTCTTACCTGAACGCGCGCAGCGAGAACCCGATAGGTTAGCGTAGCATCGATCCGATGTGTTTGCTGATGAATGGAAGCCGGGGTTAAGTGAAGGTGCCTATGATTTGAAATCATTCCAAGTTTTTGAAGGGAAGACGGACTGCAGCCTCTGCCATGTTGGAATTTCAAACCCAAAACAGCTGCTTGGAAGGAGCCAGCGTGCCAGAGGCTGAGCGCAGGCGCAGAGCGCCGCCGAGCCAAATTCAAATCACTTTCACACTAAGAGCCAAAGATCAGTTTTCAAAGGAGAGGGAGAAAGAGGCCGGGCCGCCGCGCGGGCGAGAGACGCGAGCTGCGGCGAGCGGGCGGCGGAGAGCCGGGCCCGGCGGCCGGGCGGGCGGCGAGGGCGGGCGCGGGGCCCGCGGAGCGGCGGGAGGCGGAGGCCGGGCCGGGCCGCGCCGGGACTCGCGGCGGGGAGGGCGCAATGGCCGCGCCGGCCGCGGCCGCCGGGTCATGTTACACGGCCGGGGCCTCGGCGGCCGCCCAGCCCCGCCGCCGCGCTGCCGCGGCCCGGAGGGGGCCCTGGGGTCATGGCCTCCCCGCGCCCGCCCGGCGGCCCGTGCGCTCCCGCCGGCTGCTCGGCCGCGCCCGCCCCGCGCCCGGCGCCCGCGACTCCGCGCACAGGACCCCAGCAGCCCTGCCTGCCGCGCCCTCCTCGGGCCCCCGGCTCCCCGGAAAGGACTTTATCGGCCGGGAAGACGCAACTTCGGGAGGGGAATGCGCAGTCACCTCGCTCCCGCCCGCCTCCCCGGGACGGACAGGGCCCGAAGTGTCTAGTGTGCGGCCCGCGCCGCTCCCAGCTGCCTGCAGTCGGCTGCCGGCTCCCCACCCGGCTCCCCCAGGCGGCGTGGCCCGGGGAGAGCAGCGCCCGGGGCCAGGCGCGAGCTGCCCTAGCGCAGGCTGAGACTTTGGGCTCCCGCTTCCCAACCCCCTCCGCGGAGCGGTCCAGGGAGCAGGAGTGGAGGAGAGTAGGGGCTTTGTGGCGCAGGGAGCAGGGGAAGAATGAAATGTGCAGTTGAGTGTGGTGCTCGCATCCCAGGGAGCAATGCAGTGCTGATTGTCTGTTGCTGAGATAGCCTTTTGTTCGGAACATAAGGTTTAAGGAATACACACACGTTTTCTGGGGTCTCTTGTTAGATGTAAATGTGCTGCATCCAGACGCTTACTGTGCAGGGTAAGCTCAGTTGGTTTACTAATCACCCCGCCCCACCCCCAAACAATCAGGATCATTTGAATGGGGACCTCATTCAGACTTCTAGGCTGAGAGTATTGCCTTCAACCTATTTCATTCTAGACTAGCCAACCATCCAACTGAGATAATAAAGCAAACAATAACATTTGATCATGATGTCTATGAGATAATGTGCCGGCCAAAGTTCTTTAGGAATTGAAATGAGAAAGAGAGTGAGTTGAGTAATAATTTCTCTTCATTTTCATTAAATATGACTTTAATAGACAAATTGTGAGTTTAGACTTCGGCCTGCTGGCCAACCAGTGCACTATATTTCAACTAAGCTAAGAAAGAAAGAGGCAAACGATGTGTCCCTCCAGAAGTCCATCAAGCTGCAAATGTTACCTTTGAAGGCTGGAACCGAAAATGTACTTGTTTAGGGACGACCCTCTTCCTGCTGTTCCTATTTCTGCAGCTTCCCTGATGTAGCTTAATACACTAAATAGCAGCTTTCCAGAGGCTGAAATCCAGCTCTTTAAAAATATCAAACTTAGACTTTGAAATTAATTTCACTCTTGTGTGATTTTCTCACATTTGAATAGATGTGTTTAGTGAACAAAAAAAGAAAAATTATTTTTTGTTCAATCTAGGCAAACGATAGAATTTAAAGCCAATGAAAGAGTGATTCAAGATGTTAACAAGTATTTCTAAGGAATGAGGCTTCTATTTGGAATGGTTTGACCTTTCCGAGCATTAAAAAAAAAAAAAAAATCTGGACTTAGAAATAAAACAGAAGAATTTCATTCCGTTGTAACAGAACACTGAAACCCCTTTAGCTATATGTTACAAGTTAGCTTTTAAAATGATATCATGAAAGAAATGCTCGTTGGATTTCACGACAAAGGAAATATCTGCGTCAATATTGAATTGGATGGATTTTTTAAAAATGAGAAACTCATAATTTCGGTTATTGCCCATTGAGGGGAATGACAAGCAGAAATCCTGTGGACACACAACAGATACTCTGTGCATTTCATGCAAACTGCTCTGTCCTTGTTTGTTAAAAAAGTTCAGAGCTCATCAACCTTTAACACTAAGTTACTACTGTTCAATTTACAGTTCCTTGTGTAAATGAAAATACTGACTAAAATATAATAGAATGCCTATTGAGTATAAAAACAGTGTGTTTGGGTGACAGACTTAAAGCAACTCACTTGTGGTATCTAAAATCTCTCCACTTTTCAAAAAGGGGGGGGTGCAAGCAGCAAGAATGTATTCATAGGTAATATCTAGTACTTTTGAAAATTCCCTGATAAATTCATTTGAAACATTATAAAATCCATTGTTCAAGGTATCAATGAATATAATTATCTGCGGAAGCAAAGAAAAAGAAAACTATTCAGAAGAGCACTGCATGTATTTACACAGTTTTAAAAATGTTCCAAATTGCATATACTCCAGGAGGACCAAAACGTTACGTTATAGAATATCTATTATGTGGTTTGCATGACTAATAAGACCCACTGTGGGGCTATCATTGCTCTACTTTTAACTTTTTTTTTTTTTTTTTTTTTTAGTAAGGTATAGGAGATGCTTTTCTATAATTACTTTCAGCCAGAAAATAAAATAAAATGACTGTTTTTCATAGAGATTTATGGCTCTGTTTGCAGTGTTTACATTTTTTGCCATTTTAAAAATCTTTAATGCTATAACATGATTAAGCAGCATTTTAATGGTCATCATAGTCTATCTATGTTCATCTTTAAAACTTATACTCAAAAGGAATTTTCTGGCTAGAGCTGACACCCCGGGCTGTGTTCTATGAAACTTTTCTATGACAACATGAGAATAGAAATTGAGAAAAGAAGACTGATTAGCTAATCAAGGGGACACTTAATACAGAGAAGAACTGATTTGGCTAGTTTTGTCCCATTACCTGCTCTGTTACACTGGATTTTGCTTTCTTTTCGCCAGATCTGCTTTAATGTAGAAATATTTAAAACACAATGAATTGTATTTTGACAAATACATGCATTTCTAATATTTATAATATTCTAATAATGAGGTGTAATTTACCTTAGGCTTTTAAAAGAAAATCAGAAGGAAAATAAACATAACTATAATTTTCCTTCAGGAATGTGTGTACTTGTGTCTCTGCATACTGTGCTTCTAGTCTTCTTGTGTCAATTCAAAGGAGAATTTATTTACTTTTTCCTTATTTTATTCCTAGAATAATACAAGGAACAGGAACAGCAAAAGTTAAAGAAGGCTAAGGCAATAAACGGAGTGATACTGAGTGTGATTTTGTGGCTGACTGTGTTTGTCTGCACTGGACTAAGGATAACATGAGCCAGTCCCGGACATGGGCTCTCCCTGTGTGAGGAGAGAGAAGAGAGAAAAGATGACCACACTGACCACAGGCAGAAGGAAGAAAAGATCATAGAACAAAGAGGACAAGGTGCTTTAAAAAGAAATACAAGTTTGGAGGGCTACTGAGTATAGTTTTCATAAGATGTTAAACAGAGTTCCATTCAATTTTAAATATATTTTTAGTTTGAATTAAGCACTAAGTATTTAATAAAACAGGAAACTAACTGCTGTCAAACTACTGTGTTTCAAAAAGCACTCCAGGACTTAAGAGCTGTTTATGAAATATAGACATTTTTATATTGCTCCCTGAGTCTCACAGTAATAGAAATTAGGGGTATGATAATTTTTAATGCTTTCCTAAAATTGCACTACATTTTAAGGAGCATCATTTCCATTTTACCAGATCTGCCTTTGTTACCTGCTCAGAGTCCTGGTGATTGAGCCTCAGTTTGCTCCATTTCCCTTTTCCCTGAAATCCCCTGTGGTATTAATCTTTGTGTCTGGTTTTTTTTGTTTGTTTTTTGTTTTTGTTTTTGTTTTTTGCTTTGTTTTGTTTTGTTTTCTCATTTCTATTCATTTGTCATTAATGATGTTATTTGTTTAATTCCTTGCCTGGTGTCTGGGCAATGTTTGTTGCAATTCTCTTTCTTCCTAATATTCAGAACCTTTAGGAGCTGGCTACTTCCTGGGTTGCCCTCCTTGGATCTGACCATTAAGGAGCATCATTTACAGCTCAGTTCAACTCAGACTGCAGAGAAGTTCTTGTGCACTGTTGCCCTACCCTGAATGCTAGTGTAAACCTTTAGCTCCAGATTCTGTCAAGTGTTACTGGAGTTGTCCCTGTGTCTCCTTAGTAAAGAGAGACCCTGTGTCATCCTGTGGTAAAGAGAACCAAGAAAGTCCCGTGATGTGTTCACTTCAGATATTTTCTTGGTTTACAGAAATGTTTTCTTCTAACTTAGAAATTGATTATATTTTTCATTCATCTGTATTTGCTTCAACCTTTGCCTGGTTTTGCATTGTTCTCAACTTCATTTAGAAAGAACACATTGTATTCTTACTGTGGTTAAAAGTATTGCAAGAAAAACTGAAGAAGATTTAAAGAAAACTGACATTAACATTTTACAGACAAAATCAGATAAATATAGCTCAACATGAATGTTTTAAGTACACTCCTAGAAGAATTCTTCCCAATATATATATATATATTTTTTTTTCCAAGAAGAAGGGCAGATCTTTTGAACTTTGTAGTCTCAGTTTTTATCCTTTAATATACAAACCACTTGTAGTTTCCAGTGAACGTGTTGTTTGTACCCCTCTGTTTCTCTTTGTCATCGTGCCTTCTTCCTGAATTGGCTTTTCCTCTCCTCTCTTGTAGGTTCCCTTCACACTTCCAGCAATTACTTCTTCCAAACACAACCTCCAGCCTTCCCTGGGACACTTACATGTCTCTCTCCTGTGCCCTCATCAGAGTCAAGCACAGGGATGGTGAACCAATGGGGCACACACCACAGTGGGCTGTTTCTACCACTAAAAGCTCTCAAAGGTTTGCCATTATTTGTCTAGTATATCTCATTCTGTATCTTCACATCACTTCAAAATCACTTTTGTATGTGACTCTTCTATTAGACTGTGAGCTTCCTGAGAGTAGGCAATCTTCCTCCTTGCTTTTCTTCCCTCAGTGCCTAAATTAATAATGGCAATTCCAAGAAAATATTTACTGAGGAAATTAGTGAGTTGATGTGTAGAGGAAATAGACTTGAGTGAAGGGAGATTAAAAAGAAAATTGTTGTGAGTCTTTTACTGGAAAAAAATATTCAAATTAGGCTCAAGCTTTTTTGTTTGTTTTATACATAGCTACAAAATGGGAAATAAGGAGGGAAATCAGAATAGATAGTGAGTTCCACTGAATCACTAGTTGAGAAGTTTGCACTTTAGTAGGTGGTAATAGGAAGTTCTGGTAGGTTTTAAGAAAGACATTTATACAGGTTAAATCTTGCTTTATGACAAGGTAACAGGAATTGTTGTGGTTCAGAAACATTTTTTTTTTCTCTTTGGTACTGGGAATGGAACTACTAAGTCAGCACCAGAACTACTAAGCTAAATCCATGCCCCAGGGTGTGTGGCTTAGTAGCAGAGGACCTGACTGAACCAGAGAAGCCCTGGGTTCAGTGCTGAGCACAGGGTGGGGATAGAACTAACAGAACAGGTAAATAAGAGAGGAGATAAGTGGGACCTTACTATACTGTTTTATCACTTCTGGTCCCTCAAAATGCCAATCTTTTCTGTAGGATTTGTTGATATCTGTCCTTGCCCTTTTTAAAGATGTTCTGTTTGTGTTGACTGTTTAATACTCCACCTTTATTTTGTAATATTATAAAATGCCAGTATGTTTAAAGGCATTTATTTAATGTCAAAGATACAAAAAGGGACATGACATTAGAATTGAACTTTTTTCTCTCAACCTGAGCATGATCTTTCTATTCATTATTCTGCCTCCCTCAACTACCACTTTACAATTAGTTCCACTTAGACTGTGCTTTTAGCTTAGAAGGTGTTTCATTTTCAAGTAATAACATTAGGAAAAGTTCCTCTCTGCAGTATGTTTGAGCAAGCAAAATAAGCAAAATTAATTGGCTTTTATATACCAAACAATAATACAGATGTACATTTCCTTCATTTTTGAAGTATATTAAAGTTTTACCAACAAGGTTTTTAATTCATTTAAAATGCCATTAGTTTAGGTGGGCTGTTGGTGCTTTGAATTAATGTGCAAGCTGTTAATCTCTGTAGACCTGGATTTAAAATTAGACAAAGCAATAATTAGTTTGGCACCATCATTTTACTACCCAGAGGGTAATAATGTAGGTCATAAAATACTACAGCTTCACACAATTTTTTTTTTTTGTACAAAACAAGGATATAATATAAGATGGTAAGGAAGGATATATATATATATAGATATATAGAAGGTTGAAGGTTCAATTGTCACCAGAAAGTACAATGGCTCAGCTTTGGATGTATAATCTACAATTCATAAAGAAACCTAATTTCAGAAATTCATATCAGATTTTTTTTTATTAAGGTGAGTCTTTCCCTTCTAAGATACACAAATAAATCTTCAGAGCTTCTCTTCTCAGTGTTTTTCCCCGTCTATAATATTTTTCCATACAGTCACAGAATTAAGATTATAATTTGCACTGTTCTTATTTTGCTGTACTCATTTTCCCCAACCAGTTTGCCATTTTGTTAAAGATTGTATTGTGAAGATTTTTAAACATATAAAAGTGTCATATTCAAGTAAATGCTTACCATACACACCTTGATTTGTTTTCATGGCAAATGACGACTGGCAATATCAATAATTCAAGAACAGAAACAATGAAAATACAGAGGAATTGCATTTGGATACTTCTTGCTGTCAATCATCCTTGCCAGATTCCTATTTGAACAGTCTGAAAATGAGGAAGACATCAGGTCTAGCCTTAAGTATGCGTAATAGTTTTCTATTTCTTTCCAGCTCATCCCAACTGAGCTTTTAAAGCACAAGTATTTCAGGTATCTATGTAGCTTAATATTTCAAGCTATGGAAATAATGCTTTAACACTGAAAAGAATATATTTTATACAATATACATGCTCAGACTTTCTATTTTACATAAAGCAATATGCAAGCACCTGTTTGTATCTATAGAGAGCATTCAATGTATTAGATGAGTACATTCACAAATCATTTAAGTTGAGCTTTTCAAGTGATCTGAGACACTGATACAAACTTGCTAATGATAATTATAGAACTGATGCTGATTTAGTCATTTCAAAAAAGCCACGGAGGCATAATTAGTGTCTGAATGGCCTCAATATTGCATTATTAGGAGGCTAGGGTGAAACTTGAAATGAGAACATCAAGGCTGATAACAGAAAAAGAAAACATGAAATACATACATAATTCATTCTGAGATATTATAAAGGTTTATAACCAGAAACAATAATTTGCAGAGAGCATCTCATGTACTAGAGCCAACTGCAATCATTTGGTCAACCTGTTAAAGATCAAATAGTATATTCTTAGCTATTCTCAGTGGTGTCTTTGTAATAAAGTAGCAGCAAACAGACATTGTTTGCTTCTGGTCACTTTTAAAGAATGTTCAGTTTATCAGTAGGGACTTTAATCTCAACCTTAATAGAGTACAAAAGCGGCCTTGTTCCCGTGCTTCTCTCCTTAAGGCCACAAAGCCACGAGCTTTTTTTTTTTTTTTTTTTTTTTTTTTTTTCAATTTAAAAGGAGAAAAATAAAATCTTCCTATTGAGAACACTAAATATTGTGGGGGGTTTTTCCCAGAGTGCAATTCTCATTCACCTCTCCATTTTTGATGCTTTTCTTCTCCCTTCCTTGCTGCCATATAGATGCTGTGCTACGTTTCCCAACCATCACAGAAATAAAGACATACAGAATATCCATGAAATACCCTCTGTCAGGGATCTCTCTCTACCTGTGCATTATCTAGTGCTCACTGGTTGACCGTCAGCTACCTGGCAACAGTGGATAAGAAGAATGACTACTGGAACAAGTGAAGTGTAGAAATAGACTAGAACTGGTCTTTCTTTCTTTCTTGTTAGTGTGGGTACACAGGTAATATGACATAGACTTCTTTAAATATCAACTGTCTGCCATTTAAAATGCCTGCAGCCAGAGTGATTGCCATTTCTTATTTTGCTTTCCAAAAATGACCAGATTTGAATAGCATTCATAGGAAACCCTGGGCTACAGGTGGGTACTTATACCAAACATTATCCTTCATTTTCCAGTAATGTGTCTCACTGTCAGAACCACCAGATTTCTCAGATAAAGAAAGGTACAGGCAATAAGCACAGCAGTTATATAAGGAGACACCAAAAATAAATAAATAAAATAATAATCCTTAGATATAAGTGGAGTTGTTATATGGATCAAGTAAGGAAAACATACTATAATTTGGTTTCCTAGATATCACAACCAATTCACTGAATTTTCAGAAAGAGTTCATATATTTGCTACATTTTCTCTGCCTGTTTCCATTAACTGGCAAACACTGGACATTAATTATTTCCTTTATAAATTTGCATGCAGTGAATGACCTGCGATTCCCTGGTGAGGCTGGTTGGAGTACCACTGATTGGTTGGGCTGGGTTTTAGTAGCAAGTAAGAGAAAAAACTTGACAGCAGCTCAAGTATTAACAGGTCCAAGATCTCTCAATAGAAAGTAGCACGTTTTGTAGGTCTCAGATTTCTGCTCTAAATCTTGAATATTTTCAGGATCTTTGCTCCACATTATAGATGCCATCGCTTCAGATGTCACATGAGACAAGATTACAGAAACATTTAGTGAAAGAAAAGGAATGAGATCCTAGTACAAGTTTGTTTTTATTTTTGAGGGAAATCTTTTCCCAAAATCTATCGGGGGATTTACTGTTAGCATTATTGGGTCACATTTTTTAGCTTAAACCATGACTGGCAAGGAGAGAGAGATCACGGAAACAGGCTTAGCTGAAAGATAAATCATCTCTTGTCCTAGGAAAGGGGTCACCTATTAATAAGCTCACACATATATCGGGAAAGGGGATGGAGGAATGGAGCTTGTGGAATAGCCACGCAGGTCCACCGTTCTGTGTACGATTAGGAATCTCTTCTTTACACTGATTACCAGTGTTAATCCCGAGAATTGCTCTGCAACACTGACATGATTGTTTGGAACCAATCATAATAGTCATACGTTGTGGCCCAGCTATATAAATATATTCTAATGATATAATTTGTACCTTGACTTTAAGGATCTCCTTTTTGTAAGTGTCATGTTATGTAGCACAGGTTTATACTATCATTTCAGGAGAAGTGAAGATCTTGGAATGTGGAAACTATCAGTGTGAATATTGTTTGAAATGTTGAAATGTGTTCAGTGTATGCAAATCACAGAGATTCTGTTTAGCTGTAAATAATTAATAGTAACAAAAATAAAAAAGTTGACATCAACTTTTGTAAAAAATCAAAATAAAAATCACTTGTTCTGGGGCCGGGGAGTTAGCTCAGTGGTTCCGGCGCCTGTCTTGCAAGCGCAAGGACCCGGGTTCAATTCCCCGGTAACCACATAACAATACTGGGTGTGGAGACCCACACCCAGCAGCAACCAGTACCACATACCACAGTGCTGGGCGTGGTGGCTCACGCCTGTGATCCCAGCACTCGGGAGGCAGAGGCAGGAGGATTGTGATCTGAGTTGGAGGCTGAGCTCAGGGCCAGCCTGAACCACAAAGCGAGACCCTGTCTCCAAAAAAAACCTAAAAAAAAAAAAAAAAAAAATCACTTGTTCTGGCATCTAGTAGATATTACATAAATACTCACTGACTGATTGACTGAGTAAATGGAGTTGTCCACTTAATGATGAAATAGCCATAAAGAAAAAAAAAAAAATAGCTATGCCTTGTTAGTCCACTTAGCTATGTATAGTTCCTTGGAAATAACAGAGAATGTAAAAACAAATGCAATGGAAAGGATTTAGAACAGATATTTGAACCAGCAAAAAAGTAAAACATTGGTTCATATAAGCAGTTTCAGTTATTGAACCTGGGGATTCTGGTGAAGAATAAATTTTGACCTAAGACCATGTTGAATTTACACAGAAGTGTCATACCATTATACTAATAGACAATGACAAAAATTTGACACTTTTTGCTTCAAATAATTTTTACAAGACTTTGTCAATGATTTTCTTAAAAAGATGAAGAGGAGATAGAGGAAAAATAGTTGTATAAAGAATAAATAATTTTAAAATCTACCTATAATATTGTTTTTAAATTCAGAAGAATTATTTTTAGTACCACACTTGTGCCTTTAAAAACTGAACTATTGTGTGTCACACTTATCTTAGACCTGATGTCACAAAGGTTTCCTGTGCTTGTGCTGATGTAACAATAGGAACTTTCTTTCTTCATTTTCTTTTCCATTTGGCCCACAATATTCACAATATTTTCTATAATAAAACATGAATGACATCTATTCCTGTGGTTATAATATTTTACAAGCTTGATATCAGTTGTGCGTCGCAGCAGATGTTGCATCTACAGAGTATAAATGTAGAGACAAATTCAAGTAAGCACTGATTGAACTTTTGCTAGGATTTCTGTAAGTTACTTTAAGTTTTAAAACTTAATTCTTATATGACCACGAAACAGATCTAACTAGTTGAAGGTAATCTCAGTCTTTTCAACTGTTCCCAGTCTCATTACAATCATGTTCCTTTGTCTATGCTTTAAAAGTAATCCTTAGGAATGAACACACTAGAATTTGGTGTAGGTCATTCATTGAAGAAAGCCTTTTACCTAACTGATTTCACATAAATTTCAGAAAGATATTGGTCACTCTATATTCAGGCAAGAACACTGAGTCTCAAAAATACAAATGCAGTAAATGTCAGAACCAGAAATTCTACATATTTCTATCTTGTTCTCAAGTCACTTCTGTGGTGCTTTGCTTTTGTCTCCCCCACATCACACTGCTCTTTTGCTCCTATGACTTGCTGATTTTTACTATATTATTCTATACCCAGAATCAGGGTCACAACTGCTGGGAAATTGCTCAGTACTTTTCAGACTCATTCAGACAAAATGTCCCTCCCCGATCTGTTTTAAAGTTGCACACTAACACTCTAAAGCCAAACAGAGACACTGTGCAGGAGAGTTTTTATTTGTTGCTGAGTTAAACTGATAGGACTGACTGCACTTTTTAAATAAGTGTCAACCCATTATTACATTGATGGAGGTGGGAAGACACCGAGTCAGATCAAATACCTTTCTGGCTTTTAAAACCTTCCCCTCAATTTGTTTGGGAAATGTTCATGATTCAAAATATTGAATTTTTCAACAATTAAACTCTCATTCTTTTTTTTTTTAATCTTTATTGGTACATTAAATATACACATCATGATTGCACTCCATAATGGGGATTTGTACCAGTATAAGACACAACTTAATTCTCATTTTTTCCCATAGCCCTACCCACCCTACCACCCCTGCATACACATAAAATTTGTTTCCCTACTTTTTTGTTACAATCTCAACATTCTTGTTTCTCTGACTAAACTAAAAATGATACACATGGGGAGTGTATTAAATGCTTTTCATAGGTCATTTTTCTATTCCCTCTTCTACATTTCTTTCTTTTTAAAAATTCTTGTTGAAACAGTCATTCTTTTAAACAAGTCATAGTCATCATTTGAAAAAATAATGGTATGCAATGTAGAATTTATTCAGATATGAGCTTAACGTTGAAGAAGCATTATCTATGCATATGTAATGTATTATAATACAGATTTACAAGTTTGAAGAATGCTTCATGAGTATTTGCTAAATTTAATTTGCTTCATACAAGTGTACATTCCATTTTCTCTACCAAAGCAGGTGCTACAAAACTAAATATTCACAGATAAATAGTAAGACTGAAAGATATATTTAAGGTAGACAATGTTTCTCAAAGTGGGGACGAAACTTTCTTTTTAGATTCACCTGTGAAAGTTGCTGAATCTTATTCCAGACCAACTAAGTCAGAATCCTTTAGGAGAACCACAGAATTAGATTTGAACACGTTTAACAATTGACTAATTTTCCTGTGGCATATATCCAGCCCATCCCAACCCTCAAATAAGTCACACATCAAATTCTTTTTTATTTATTTATTTATTTATTTTTTTAGGTTTTTTGAGACAGGGTCTCGCTTTGTGGTTCAGGCTGGCTCTGAGCTCAGCCTCCAACTCACATCACAACAATCCTCCTGCCTCTGCCTCCCGAGTGCTGGGATTACAGGCGTGAGCCACTATGCCCGGCACTGTGGTATGTGGTCCTGATTGCTGCTGGGCGTGAGTCTCCATGCCCAGTATTGTTATGTGGTTACCGGGGACCAAACCCAGGTCCTTGTGCTTGCAAGACAGGCACCAGAACCACTGAGCTATATCCCCGGCCCCACACATCAAATTCTAAGAGTTTGGATTCATGTATGATGCATATTATTTTCTTCCTTCCTTCCTTCCTTCCCTTCCCAATATACAGTATTAATAGAGAGTCATAATATGAACCTAATATTTGGTAGTAGAAAACATAGTGCTTCCTCTCCTAAACTTAATGATGATATTTCCTTGTTCTACTTTTAGTATAGATCTATCTTTTATATTCTCATGCCCAGAAACACCTTAAACACAATTACGTTATTGTTTTTAAAGGTATCTTTCTTGGCTCATTGACCCCTCTTGAGGGCTTTTGGTCCCTTTTTCCTGGCGGGGGTAGTGCTGGGGTTGAACTTGGGACCTTGAGCTTACAAGGCAGACACTGGAACCACTGAGCCCTTTAGTTCCTTTTTAGAAATAAATATAAATGTGATGCACAGAAGTATGAAATATATTTTATCACCATGAGAAGGTTTACTGTCCCAGTGCATCTTTTATCACACTGTTTAATGATTGGCTTGATGCTTACCTGATTTAGTCTTCCTCCATACTTGGGTAGTGATGGACTCTGAAGCTCATAGAGACAGAAATTACCTATTCCATGTCTTCTTACTGAATAACCCCTGTTGGTTCCAACATGTGCATTTACTTACACAATTTTGGCAAAATTTCACTAGACCTCCAGGAGTCAGAAAGGTAGATTTCGCTTACCCCATCAAGTCTTCCTGACTCTCCAAATACAAGGAGTTCTCCTTTAAGTATAGTGTGCCTCCATATTTTCACTTAACATACAATGTTCATTTAACATAAAATATCTTTTTTAGCTTCTGCCTTACTGTATTTTTATTTAACATATAATGCTAATCTCTTTTCTAGCTTCTGTTTTACTTCCCACTGCAAATATTTTAAGAATACAAATGAATTTTTATTATATCAGAGACAAAAACATTCCTGACACAAGGAGATATTATTTAAAGTTTCTTACATAAATATTTACAAATAAAATTATTTGAAATAAAGATGAGTTTGTATTGAGACAAGTTCAGCTATGACATTTTGCCAATGATACTTATGAACACTGAAGATAGTCAATAAATGACTATTGAGTTAAATATAACTAAATATAGTTTACCGTGATGAAGATTATCATATTTTATTCACCACAAAATTCTACTAGATACATAGTTAAACATCCTTCAATTATATATATTCCTATGGCATTTCTTATAAAACACCTTATATTAAATTTCATTTTTTTCAAAAATGTGGGAAAGATAAAACATCTTGTATTATTAGTGTATGTCCTCTAAATACTATTCTTGAGGATTTCTTTCTAATATGGAATCTTATTTCAAATGCATGTATTGTTTCATATATATTTGTTTGTCTCTCTTTGAAAAAAAATATATATATGCAGCCATATTATTTTTCAAAATATATATTTATGTGAATAAAAGAGAAAAGTACAGTTTTCACAAACAAACATATAGCACACTGATATCTTACTCCATTAATAACCAGGTTAAATTTTCTTTACATTAGTATATAACTAACTATAAAATTAATGAGGTAAGTTAATGATACATTTAAGCTGTCAATAGCTTTTTTTCCCTTTTGCTGTCCCCTTCTTCTACTTTCTTTTGTCATTTTTCTTCTTAACCTCTCACTATGGTCATTATTTAAACAATTCTTCACCTCCGGTTGGTGCATAGAAAGCATTTTTGTGAGGGAACAGTAAGCGCATCGTGCATCTCCAGTGAGGTGCTGTGCGAACAGCTCTTGTCAGAGGACCCCTTGCTAAGATTCAGAAGGGAACTCACATTTCCCACATCATCCTTATTGTTACATTCTCAGGCAGATGAGATCATAGAGGCACTGTACCTACATGGCCAGAAAATGTCAACCCTTCTCAACACATGAGCCTTCTTATTTATTGGAGCCTCATGTTCCTGGAGATTTGATTGGTTACAAGTAAACAAAGACATCAAGTGTCCTAACACTGAAAAGTACACTTGAGAATTTCTACATCACACCCATGGCAAAGGCTCTCTATGGCACATGCTTAGGTGATGAACACAGGATTTTATGCTATGGGATTGCTTTAAACCCTCAACAGCAATGAGTCAAGGGTTGGAACATCCCTCCCTTTCCTGCCTTCTTTACCCTATGTCAACTAAGGCGATTTCACTTAATGGAACAGATGAAAGCTCTGATTAGGTGGCTCTGACTCAGGAAGCTCTGTTCATCATAGAAAAAGAAAAAGGACTTATTTCATTCTGCTGGTTAGCAATCGAAGACTTGGTATGCTTGGCATCTGTGTGCTCCTGAAATTGTCTTACTATCTTGCAAATGGGCATTGTACTAATACTAACAGGTCACAAGGAATGCCAGAAAACTGAGCATGTATCATATTTCAATAGGAGTGTCTTGAAAAGATGGCATTTTAAATGCATCCTTTGAACCTGAAACACTTGGAGAGAACACTGGTATACACAGGGCCTCGTCTGATGCTAGATGGTACTTAATACAATGAAGAGCAGGGGAATTATGTATAGATGATTATGAGTAGTATATTTTCAAATCTTGCATTTTTCTCTCCTACACTTTCTGTTGTCATAAGAACATCTTAATGGTCCAAAGATATAGCTCAGTGGTGCTGTACACCTGCCTGGCAAACACAAGGTCCTGAGTTCAATCCCTAGTACCACAAAAAAGAACATCTTATTAAATTATTGGACATCTGTTGTAAGAAATGCATTAAGCCATATCTCAGATAGGAAAATGTAGAAGAAATACCACAAACTTTGTACCCCAAATATTAGTTCCTTAAACTGTCTGAACTTTCGAGTCATGCTTTATAAGATGTGGATTGAGATAGCCACAGCATAGTAATGGATATTTGTGTACTTACCTCAGAGAATTATTGTACAGGGTAGTTACACTGAGCTCTATCCATGGCTCACTTTTATTCTGAGAAATGATTTCTGTTGTTTTGTTTTGTAATCGTGGTGTCTGAACCCAGGGCCTCACAGTAAGCTCTATCTCCAGCCTATTAAGTCATTACATTACTCGACTTGGGCTCAAACTTTCAATCCTCCTGCTTCACCCTCCCAAGGCGGTAGGATTACAGAAATGTGCCACCATCCCTGACCATTTTTTATCTTCTCCTCTATGCTAATTTTCTATGGCCATTTGATTGCAGTTGTAACATAAAGAATGTGAAGACTAGCTTTGAATATCAAAAGTCTTTCCATTGAGTGGCTCATCAGTGATTGATAGAGGCCTTTGTTACAACAAAGCTACGTCTTTCCTATATTAGGAATGGTACGACCTTCATGAAATTATTATTGTTTTTTGTACTGGAAATCAACCTCGGGACCTTGAGCTTACCAGGCATGCACAGCGCCACTGAGCTACATCTCAGTCCCCTTCATGAAATCTTTATTGGATGGACCAGAAGTAAGGCAATGTGTACACATATATGCTGCCCAAGAAAAGAGGAGAGCTGAGAATTCTGCTGTTGATATAGACAGTTGATCTAAATAACTTGAGTCCTAAACTGAATTTTTGAGTGTAAATTATTCAGGATACCACCGTGTCCAGGTCAGTGCCAGTTGACCATGTATTTGCTCAACATTTTATTTCTTATTGGTTTAGCCCTTTGGTGGCTGGAGATATCTGACATTGTTCCATTTCACTTGTCCTCAAAGTCATAGGGAAAGCACGGAAAAAGTAAAAAGATGAAATTTTAAGGGGTTTTGATATTCTTTGTTTGATGAAATTTATTTAGTGTATCAATGCAGACAAGCATGGTGTCATTGCCCAACTTGAATCTCAGGTACAAAGTAACAGAAATCATGAAATTGTCACTTTCTGCCAAGCTCTCCCATCCAAATGGGAAGCAAGCGGACCTTGGGTTTTCAGCTCATGTTTAGAAAATGTTTCTGTGATTATTCCAGACGGGGTTTGTCTTTTTGTCTTCTGTCAACGAGCAGGTTGTATGTACTCCGAATGAGTGGGAGGAGATGAGAAATGAAATCAAGTACCTCTTCCAGAGAAGTTCTGTGAACAAGTCACACAATGAGAACTGTTCTCTTCTTGATAATAGATCAGAGACAAATACAAACAGAGAAATTGATACATTCTTCAGTTTTAAAAGTTATAAACCTCATCATGGAATCTTATGCTCATTGTTTCCTTTCCTATACTCTTCTTATCTTTTTATTATAATAGTTTAAACCTTGTGGTTTGTTTGAACCCTATGAAGTATTCATATTTGAAATAGATAAAAGAGAGAAAAATCTGTATTTTACTTAATTTTATTTATTTTCAAATGAAAAAATATTGATCTATTAAATTTCCACTGGATTATTTGAGACTAATCCGAATGGTGAATGTATTTGAGTAAAATTATTTTTAAAATTCATTATCTTTCTTTAAAATTTTAGCAATAATTTTGCAAAATTACATTAATTAGGGTAATAGGTTGAACTGTATGTTGAACAATACAGTTCCCTTTAAGGAACTAATTAGATTCGAGAATAAAAATGGTATTAATTATTGGATTACTATTAGCTTATTAAATTTAGGGAAATTTGAAATATACTTAAAAGTGAAACAACACTGATTAATGTTTTGGTAGTATTATGATGATGGGCATTAAATAAGTTATATTCAAGTGATACTAGCATAAGATGGTTTAAATGAAACTGACGGTGCATATCAATTTGCTGTCTGCTTTGATACAGTAGTTGTTTATTGCCTCTAAAAGTCCCCTTAGGAAAGCCTAAGTATAAAAACAATAAGCAGGAAAGGACTTTAAATCTGTCTAATTTGTTCATACAATATGAACAGTGAGACTTTTATTTGTGATATTCATTATGGAATTTTAGAAATCTCTAAAACTCTACTGGAAAAGCCCTATTTCTTTCTAGAAGCCATATGCCCTTCTGTTTAGCCATTTTGATATGAGCTACTTGCTGATATGTCTGTTACCATTAACTTTCTAGAACTCTAATAAAAAATTTCTGTTAAACTTCTAGTTCTGTTTGATCTTTTACTTTTGGTTACATATTTAGTTATTTGCATCTAATCAACTACAATGTGTAAGAAGCTGAACTCTTTTTGAAATATTTTATATCATATAGAGTAAACTAAGACCAAAAAAACAAGAAAAATATAAAGCTATTACACCCAGCAATGGTAGAAATAAACAACAAAGTATTGTATATTGTAAATAAATCAAGAAGTATAAAATGCTAAGTCCACTTTGGTTGCATATCACATTAATAAATGTGTAATATATCTGCAACAGTTGCTGCATGCATTCATTTGTATTGCAAGATATGAGAATATAATAATTTCTTAAGTGTTCATAGACCTCATCACTTTTTGCCTACCTGAGGTCACATTGCATTGCTGTAGGGAGGGTTGTGATGCCACAGAGAGTAGTGACTTCTGCAGAGTTATAAACAGAAGGAGAAAGTGCACTCAAAGATAATCAAGAGCTTGCTCTCAGGCAAGTGTTCTTGGCAACAATAGAAAAAGTGTGGTCATAAACTATCTATGTAGTTCTCAGACTTTCTTACATTGCTTTTTCTTTCTACAAGAAAATAATATTTGAGACTAATACAAAGATATTCATTAAAATGAAATGGACAGAGATTAATAATCTGAAATAATAGCTAGCTCTCCAGGAGACCATTTTCCAATTTGTTTCCAAAATTACCCAAAATTATTCCAACTCTGAGCATGAAGAAGGCAAACAGAAGGAAGATTCGTTGTGGCAGAATGGTCTCAGAGCCTCTTAGGATCTTGAGGCTCAGAGGGGGCTGTCTGCAATGGCAAACTTGATTGTGTTGACTTGATTGGATGAGTCATTCTAAGACTAGTTTCTGCACGTGTCTGGGTGGGTTGTGGAGGTGTGACTTTGATATGATGGTGTTTTGCCTTCTATCTGTGGTTCTGGGTCCTTGCTCTGCTTGCCAGCCACTGTGAACTGTACAGTTTCCCACTGCCAAGTCCTTACATCATGAGTTTTTGACTCACAACCAGCTAATCATGGCTGAATATCCCAAAACTATGAGCCAAATTAAACCTCTTATCCATTAAACTGTGAGTACAGGGTATTATATCCAAGCAAAAGGAAATATGCTAAACTAACTCCAAGGCTCCTCTCATTTCCAGGGTTGGTTCATTGGCTTTAATTGTAGAGTTTAGGGTACTTTATTTACTGACAAAAGATGAGAGCTCCAAGGCATTGTAAGTACCTCCAATCCCATTAACTTATCTGAGGGAGTGCTATAGTTCAAGAGGATTTAATTCTTGGGAAAAAAGTTTTTGGTTTACTATACCTTAAATTATCACTATGCATACAGATCTTCATATTCCATGTACATTTTTAAGACATCCATGTGTGTGCATGGATACTGTTTTAAGTTCAGTGATTCGGATTATGGCCACAATCACAGTTTTTCTATTTCTCACTAAAATACTGAGTAGTTAGCATGTATTATCTCATTTACTAATGCAGGGAGGCCAACAGTACTACCATCCCCAATTTATGGGTTAAATCCTTGCTGACGCCGTACAACTAGCAATAGAAAAAACAGAACTTGAATATAAAGCTGTCCAAACTGGTGTCCAGTGTTCTTAACAAGGGCCATTTCCACATATAGTGAGATTTCTTTTTTACACATTTGTGATGAAAGAAAAATTGATAGCATATATTAACAGTGCAGACTTGGTTTGTGTTTCTTTGTCAAGTATGTCTAAGTAAGTTGCAGAGGCGAGATGGAGCCTAAGGTAGGGAAGGAAGTATGAAAAGCCAATCTTTCTGAAATGCATATAGCTGAAGGACTAGAACGTACAGATCTGTGAGGGCCTTTGACACTCTCAAGGTGAGCAACCACACTCTACATTTACTGTCACTACTCTATATTTGATGCTGTTTACACTGAGAGCAATGATTTTATAGCAATACATCCAACTGCTTTTGATGTACATATTCATCCACTAACTCAGAAAAGCTACACACTATGAAAGATTTTCCCAGACATGCTGGCACTGTATTTTATTTTGTTATTGTGAAGGAAAGTATGTTCTCTTTAATTTTCATCCTGACAACCAGAGAAATAAAGTCGCAAATAAATAACCGCTCTTAAGCTCTACTTACACCAGCTGCTTTGTAGGATACTTTCAGTTTTGCTTTTGAGAGCTAGAAATTGTGTAGTAATTGTTGTGGGAAATGCTTGTTTGTTTATTGTGTTACTGAGGATTGAACCTAGGGTCTCTTGTCAGTTGGACAATTAAAATTAAGCTGTAGCCTAGCACCACCAGGAGTAAATTCTAAAAATAAATTGTGGTATTGAGACAGTCTTAAAGGAGAGGAAGGGGAGTAAAAGGAGAGTAACTCTAGAGGATAATTATGTTTCATTGTTTTCATTCATCTTACAACTTTGTGACTGTTTAACTGACCTACTCTTCCCCTACTGCTAAGGAAACATGGTTGAAGTATGAGTATTAGCAACACAGCAGCTGAATTTAAAGACAGCACCTAGAACTTCCTACTCTGAAGACAGTGATGTCAGTTGCTGTCCTGGAGAAGAAACACACGTGCGCACCTCATGAAATCAGCTTAATATAATACCTAACATAGAGATTTCCTTCTTTTCCTAAAACTAAAGGACTTTTTGAAAGCTATCAACATCATAACACTAGGAAGACTATTTTCAGAAATGTGTTGTTTTTACATTAACTGTTAGATATGGTGAATGTTAGTGACATTCTGCTACCATCATGAGCAGCCCTTTGTATTTCAGGAAATCAGCATTTTCAGGCTTATCCTGTTGGTTCTTTTACTGTCCACCTAAAGACAGTGTCAGCTCAAAATAAGACAAAGGGGATTAGCTCTTGCCCTCTTTCTGAGGATCAAAAGAAGAAGAGTGGGGTTGCTTTCCGAGCTGCCACAGCTGACTTGAACACTTACTCATTCGACTATCTGTAATATGGCTCTGGTTTCAATATTAAATTGCATACTTAGTGGTGCATATGAGACATGAAGCCAGTTCAATTGAATTCTATGGTTTTTCCTTTGTCTTGAAAGGCATTGTCTTTCTTCGGAGAAGCGACTCTTATTAAGTGGAAGAAGCATATCTGATGCTCTTCACTGTCAGGATGTTCAAATGATGAAAACATCATCTGTGATATGCTCTGCTGAAAACATCTTGTCTGTGGAGCAGAGATGCATATCCCTGGAGAAGGTTGTCTTGTCTTAGAGAACAGGTAAACAAGGCAGGGAGGGAATCACTTCAGCAAAAATTTCCTCTTAGCTCCACATGAATATGTTTGGATTTACACTAGTGTTTCTCAAACTGGGTGGATGGTGCAAGCTTGCTTAGATTCTGCTACTCGGAGGCCATGGGCTGGCGGGTGATTCTTGCTGGACTCTGCAGTTTTCTGGCTTTTCCTTGTTTGACAGAATTCAATTCTCTTGACCTTCAGGACATGGAGCAGAACTCATTGATTCCACCTGGCCTATCCAAGTAAGTGAAGCTATGCTCCTAGAATACCACTGCCATGGTTAGTTTAATTTTAATTTATTGCAGAGATGGTTTTATGCATATGACTTTATAACTGTGCATGCACCTTGAGACCTTTGAAGGTCAAATAAATAATAAATGCTCATTAAGAGCGTGGTGGTTTTGCTGAAACTGGCCAACAAAGGTGTCATTGGTGGTACTCCTCTGTGGACAAATAGGATCTAAGTCAAGTAGAGCTTGGCATTAAACCATTCATAGTGTTTGGCTTTATATCCTCAGGAAATTACATGCTTGCCATGCTTAGTCTTTAGAGTAAGGGGATAATTTAAAAATAAGAGTTACTGGCACTTTAATCTATTTTTCTTTTAAACCATTGGAACTTTATTTATTTTTGTTCTTTATCTCAACATTTACACTAAAGAAAGAAGGTATGCATAAAAAAATAGGGGTGAAAAATTACCCAACTACCTACAAGGTGTATGATCATTATGTTCTGCAAATCTGTGCTAATGAAGAGTGTGATTTTTTTTCCCCAGCCATACTTTAGAATCATTTTGAGACACTTAATCTCACAGGATGCTTAATGTCTAGCACAGCTCCTCTTGGTGAATGCTAGGTGAATGCAGTCACAAGTTACTGTCATTCCACGGGTCACTCAACTCTTAGTTTTGGAGTGCTAATCCCTTCACCAGGTTTCTGGCAGCCATGGCTCCATTGCTTCCTCATGGCCTTTGTGTGATGAAGATATTGATCCCTCCTCAGTTGACAGAAGGAGAAACTGATGTTGAGAGTGTAATGGGCTCAAAGTGAGTAAAGGAGAGATGTCCTCAGTTCTTCCTGACCCTTATATCTGTTCTCTAAACAACTGAGCTTCAACATCTGTGCATGACAATATTAATTTACAAATAGTGGAAAGAGATGGGAGGAATTCACAGCAAAAAGCTTTCTGTTATTCCAAAAGATAGTCAGTAGTTAAGAAGTTGTGGTGATAAAGAAATAGAGGACTGTGCATTTCTGGCAAGTAACCCCCCCACCCTCCCCCACCCCCGTGAATTTAGATCCAATCCACTATCAATATTTTCTGGCAATATTTCTTTCCTTTTACCGCTACATCATTCATAAGGTACAGCATTCCCAGACTTCCAACACGCCAATCCTTACCATGCTTTCTCAGCACTATTTGTATTTTAAATTACTGGAACTGTTGTAGCCAATCACATTAGAAGACAAGACATTGTTATTCATTCCAGGCAAAATGTGAAGGGACTAAAAACCTTGAGTACTCCACATAGCCATTTCCCATATGTTTGTCAGATTTGTCTATTTTCTCTTATGCCCATGCAATCAAAGAGACTGAGAAAAA
>PVIR01000362.1:177573-189529 GCA_004026965.1 Petromus typicus
ATTTGACATTAGAAGGCAAAAAATGGAATAGAAATATCTCTTGAAAGAGGTTTTGTTTTGTTTTTCAGTACTGAGGATTGAACTTTGTCCCTTGTGCTTCCAAGGTAGGCAGGGTACCACTTGCACTAAATGCCTAACCCCAAGAGCTCTTTCTATATGGGATCTCTAACTCAACTTCTTATTGATTGGTGGTTCTTCAAAAAAAAAAAGTCCTGAGTATTAATTTCTTTGAATATAAAATTTTGACCATATTCCATCCATATTTACAAACTTCTGATGGTAAACAAATGAGATAGTAAGTGTTTTAAAGGCAGATAATTCTTTGTTTTGTTTTGTTTTGGGTTTTTTTAGGTTTTTTGATACAGGGTCTCATTTTGTGGTTCAGGCTGGCCCCGAGCTCAGCCTCTAACTCACATCACAGCAATCCTCCTGCCTCTGCCTCCCGAGTGCTGGGATTACAGGCGTGAGCCACCACGCCCGGCACTGTGGTATGTGATACTGGTTGCTGCTGGGCATGAGTCTCCATACCCAGTATAGTTTGTGATCACTGGGGATCGAATCCCCGTCCTTGCGCTTGCAAGATAGGCGCCAGAACCACTGAACTAAATCCTTGGCCCTAAAAGTATATAATTCTAATGACATTAGTGAAGACAAAAATTACACAGAGATATAAAAGAAAATTTACATATACAAAGACAGCATTGTTCTTACAATTAAAGTTTTGCATATACTAAGGTTTGAACAGATAACCTAGGAACCAATTTTAAAAGAAGAACAATTATCAGAGGAAAGTGAAACAGTAAGGAACATTCTGAGCACAGATAGACATGTTTTTGACAATGAGGCAAGTGTTTCATACGTTAGAAGGAAAATGTGTCTACTATGTTTTTAACCAGCAGAAGAATAATTATATATGTCCTTGAATCTTTAATAGACCCCAGGGAAGTGCCAGGAATAACAAAAGTAATGAAATTATTTTCTGCTAATTTGATGTATTTATTCATTTGTGCATTTTATGTATGTTTGCAGTCCATAATGTTTACCTCCCTTGGGTAGAGTTGGTACATGTAGTTAATACACTTTCATTCCTTCTTTCAGTCCTTTTCCTTTCCCTCCCTCCCTCTTTCTTTTCCCCTCTCTCCTCTTCCCAGTTGAGAACGGTCTTTCTCTTTCCTTTTATTAACTTTTAGTTTGTTCTTTATTTATAATTTAGGCTTCTCATGTAAACCAAAAGTGTGATATTTAAATTTGTGCATCTGATCTATTTCAACTAGCTTTCTAGTCCCAAAGTGTATACATTTGAATCATAACTGATTTGTTTATCTTTCTTTATGACAGAGTAGAACTCCACTCTGTAAATACCACATATTTTTCACCCACACATCTATTGTTGGGCATCTATGTTGCTGTTTAGAGTTGCACTGGTATAAACACATATGTGCATTTATCATTATACTTTGATGTTTTAAGCTTCTTCAGAAAGATACTGAGAAGGGGAATAGCTTGGTCAAGTAGAATTTCCAGTTTTAGTTTTATGAGGAATCTCCATATTGATTTCTATAATGATTGTACTAGCTTACATTCTCTTTCTTAGTTACTGTTTCTCTTAAGAAAACTGTTATGATTTTTCCAAACCATAGTAAGTAAACAGTCAGAATAAGGTCAGACAGCTTTCTGTTTGAATGTAACTCCATATACAATGTGTGATGGGATTAATCTTTGATCCTCAGTTTCTTCTTCTGCAAAATTAGGAGAAACTTTACCTTCATCATGGTTTTTATATAGACTAAATTGTATAATATGCATTATATTGTATTAACAGTGTGTAAGTAGTACAAGCACGTAATAGTGCACATTGACATGTAGCTCTTATTATTAGTGGTGGTAGTGGTAATTTTTTATTTTGAAATTTTAAACTCATGTAACAAATGATACATACATGTACTCATGATACATAGAAACTAATTATTTTTAAATAATATTTCCTCCTTTTATCCTTTTCTTCTTTCATTCCACATGTACAGGAGAGTGTTTCAGGGAATTATCATTTTGAAATTCCTCTATTATTATAATGTATTTGTATGATTATTACCTGAGAATATTGCATATTATTACTTAATATACTAATTGATATTTTTAGAGGTAGAAAGAATTTAGAACTCCCACACAGACACGCATGTTTTTGACAATGAGGTGAATGTTACACACTTCATGGGGAATGTTTTTCTACTATTGTTTTTACCAAGGTAGAGTCTTGGTCTTCTATCCATCCCTTCCATCACTGTAACCATTAATATTTATCCTAATCCATTTGTGGCACATTAAGTTGCTACTAGTTTTTAATTCACTGAATTTCTGCTGGTTGAAGACAGTTGGCGGCGGCCATTTCCTCCAAAAAAAGCATCACTATACTTGCTCCATATAACGACAGAGGGCATTCATCCCACTTCATGTCCTTTCTTCTTAGAAGATAAAATCTATACTAGATTAACCCTGTATGGCTGCTGTACACAAGCTGGATGGTTTATAACCATAGAAACTCATAGTTCTTGAGGCTAGAAGTCCAAAGTCAAAGCACCAGTAGGGCCACATTCCCTCTGGAACTCGTCAGAAAGACATCTTCCTTGCCTTATGGAACTTGCTGGTGTTCATCATCCTCTTTGATGTTTTTTGACTAGCCGATGCAAATCCTTTGCATCCATTTCTGTTTCTTCCAGTCATATGGTTATCCTCTTCCTGTGTGTCTCCTCCTCTTTCTAAGAGTTCCATCATACTGGATTAATGGTTCACCATCTCCAGCAGAACCTCTTTTTGACTACATACACCTGCAAAGACCTGATTTCCCTTAAGATCTCATTGGAGGTATTAAAGGTTAGGACTTAGACATATTTATGATGTGATGCAATTCACTCCATGGCACACTATAATGCTTATCCCAACTAAAGTAAATTTTCCAGTAATTCTAGTTCAAACAAATGTCACGTTGTCATCAAGTACAGGTAAAGAAAAGAGAATTAAGAGATTACTGAACCATCAGATATTGAGCACATAATATAGTCACCATGTACCAGATAATTTGCGTTCACTGAATTCATAACTGAATTGAAAGTCATAGGTTATTACACATCTTTATAAAAAAGTAGAGAAGCATTTTCTGATCTTAAATATAACCAAAAGCTCAGAAGTAAACAAAAAGACTTCCGGTCAGATCAAAATGAAGTTTCAGAATCTGTGCACCTACCTGCATATAGTTGATTCAGAGAAAAGTAGCTCAATACAGTCTGTTTACTCCTATGTAATATATCATACTAGCGGACACATCCATTTGATTTTCATTCTACCAGTGATTAGTCAAGCACCCTGAGATCAGTAAAAATGACTACTAAAAACCTGGCAACAAAATTAAAGGAATTAATGGAAAAATAGGAGAGTTAAAGGCTTGTTTCTTCTTGGATCCATTTGTGTAGAGACATACCTATGTGCTAATTTATGCATTATGATACAATATAATGATTTACAATAATCTATGTTTGATGTAATCATATCAAGGTAAACAGAAACTTTGAGATTCTGCTAGCATGTGCTATTCATTGAAAGCAGACAGACAATACACTTGAGTTTGTTTTTTTTCCAAAATTCTATAAAAATACTAACAAAACTATTTACCGATTCTAATAACCTGCAATAATGCAGTATATGAATGTTTCGGAAGATTGTATTTAATAAGAATAAATGAATAGCATTTAGCACTTTGAAACAGAGGAGGGATGTAAAGAAACAAGGCCGAAACGATTACAGAAAATTCAAGAGCTCTGATGACCAGGGGACTTGGCCCCTCCTTAGTACTTGGAAATAAAACTGGCCTCATCAAGCTTCAGAGTTATGTGACCCTTGAAACTGAGTTTCAGCAGTGTTTCTCTCCATGGTGGATCACAGGTAGGCCCACCATCAGGCTGATACTGCAGCTTCTGAGCCCAATGTGGACCAGAAACTGACTAGCAGCACAATTTTCCAATTGGTCAGATTGTGCAATCTTTAGAAGAGAAATTACAAACTCAAATGTCTTCGAGAGTTTAGTCACCACTAGAAAAGGTTAAGAATTTCAGGAGTGAAATCTTACTTTAGAGAAATTGACACGCAAAGAACACTTCCACAATCATTATAGTGCATATTTTCTCTGTAATTTGCAGTTGTTGAATTCACAGTGAACTATGCTTGCTACTTTGGAATTAAATTCAGATCTAGACATTCTAATTCACAGTCTTGGCATGTAGCATCAACCCATTCTGCTCCAGAAGCAACATTGCCTGGGTTTTGCGTGGGTTCTGTGTGCTGTCTTTTCCTTTAATCTGCCTCAGTGCAATGGCCTTGATGTTCTGGAAATAAGGGAGTATCACTGATATAATGTTAGCTAAAAGGACAATGATGCTGTGGCCTATTTCTAGAAAATAGAATCTAGTGATCAAATAATTTTTAGAGAAAATATGTATCATTCCCAAGTATTTATAATACACTTTCACATACTGAAATTTTTGAAATGTCTTTTACTTAATAAAATAATTGAATTCAGTACTACTACTCTGTGCTACAAAACTTCCCACTTCCCTTAGAATTGTATCACATATGGAGTGTAATCTTCTAATGAGCACCTTCTATAAAATACTAAATTAGAAGCATTGCCTTTTGTGGAACTATATTAAATTGAAAAGTGTGAAAGGAAAGATAATGCAAAGCGTTTATATACTATTTTACATATTAAGAGCATAGTACTTGCTCTTGACTTTCCATATAAGGAGAGGAATGCCCATCAATAATGTCATAGTTTGTCCCTCTAACAAATGCTGGAGGGCAAGGTTTCTTTTTCCACTCAAATATTTGCACCTTCCCCAAAAGAAAGAATGAATTCTCTGATTTTGCCATGCCCTAATTTCTATGGGTCAATAACTCTGCTGCCCTAATCTTTGAAAAGGCTGTACTTTTTTTTTCCTCTTGGACTAAGTGTCTATAAGACATGGTGATTCTTTCACTTTCCTCCATGTTAGACACATGGTATGGCAGAGCTTCTCCTTTGGCAAGAAGGAAATTTTACCTCTTCTCTAGTCCAGCTTTATAGGAGTGATGCCTATGTTTAACAGCAGAGCTCACTGACCAACATCTTACCTCATTTGATTTGAATTCTTTATGCACTTACTCATTTGGTCATCTTGGAGGTAAAGAAGACAGACCAGGGGCAGATTACAGGTAGTAACTTCTCCCACAGCTTTCAGTATTATGGACAAAGTAAACAATCAAGTCTACTGACCAGTTTTCCATGAGCGTCAAGAGCACTTCTGAGAGAATGAGAGTGCAAGAGACAGACAGACAGCAAGGTCAAGAGGAAAAATGATGTTTATCTTAGAGACCATGTTATTTCTTTAAAAAAAAAAAAAAAACCTTCAGCAACCATTTATAAAGAACCCTTTGCATCTCAGAGTATAATTTTTTGAGACAATCATGTACAAGCTAGTCTATATCTAATTTTGAGAATACTTGATATGTACTTCAAATGTCGATGTTAAATGGATATGAAAAAGCTTGGTAGTGTCCAAAATCTATCACAAAGTTTATTTACATTAACACTCAATAGAAAGTAATAAACAATTCTGAAGTATTGTTTTAAAATAAGAATATGAAATAGATACCTTGGCAGGACTTGAAATCTATGCTGGGTAATTATTGTCAACCTAGCAAGTTTAACGAAGTCTTTAACTTTGGGTCTGGCATTTTGGCAGCTTGGACAGATCTTTTCCTGTTCACCAAGCCTTGTTTATCAAATCATCAGCCCCATTCTTTCAAAAACGTTCATTCCATATCAATGCACCTTAATGGCAGCAATTCTGCCTGTTTCATCGATACAGAAACAAAGATCGTCTCCCTGCCCTTTGTATTTGCAATATCAGGAATTATGATAAATCATGGATTCTTGGTAATTTACTGAGAATACTTCTAAGGAAGTGCTACTAAAGCTAATTTCACTACAAGAAAAGATTATCTTTAGTCTGAATACATAGGGTATTTTCTGAGAGACTTGCTATATAACAATGATATCTGGAGTTTGGTCTAGAATGCCAGGTATATACATTGATTGCACAGCTTGCTACTTCAAAAATGATCTTTAAAAATGAAGTGTAAAAGGCTTTATAATGTACTGTGTCATGACTTTAAATACTATTCCTGGTCTTTCCTTTGGTAGAAGAAAAAACTTACATGTGAGCTATATTATCCTACAGTTATATTCCATTTGTAATTTTAAAACATTATGTTAATATTCTAATAGGAACATGCATCACATATTGATGCTACCACAAATGACATTTTAAAAGTATAGAATTTTATTATTACCATTAAGTTCCTGTTATTAAAGCAACTGACACAAAATCAGAGTAACTTAGTTTGTATCATTAGAGATGCAAAGAAATACATCAAGATTCACATGCACAGTCACTAAAAATTATCCATTTAGCATGGAGGTTTACTGTTTCCACTTATTTACCTGAAACTCCTTTGCCATATCCAGAAATGTTTGAGAAGCAGGAATCATGTGTTTGACAAGACAGTGTCCTTTTCATCTGCTAAGATGCTTCACTGACAGTGTATGATGAGGTGTTCATAAAGTTTTCCATTAAAGCAAATACATTCTAAAAGCAAAATGCATCATCTTTGGACCACCTTGCTTTAAAGACAGTCTCTCTAATATTTAACCAGTGTGGCAGCAATACTTGGTACTTAGTTTGAGTTCTAGCCCTGACAAATCGGGGACATAAACACTAGTGCACAATCATGTCTTTCCAGCGCATCAGGAGACATCCAAGACAAGGAACAGAGAAAGAGGAGAGGGGGTGAAATCACCTTTTTGTAATCCACCAACCTTTATGATGCCCTTACAAGGATTTTGAGTTCATTTCTGCCAGTATCAGCAATGGTGAAGTTCACCTTCACTAAAATCTAATTCCAGCACTAACTGGCAGGCCGGCACTGGTGAAAATAACATTCCGGTTCCCTCTGTGACCTCAGTCCCGACATGATAACGGGAGCCCTCAACAACTCATTTCTAGCCTGGAATTCTTGATGGTTTATTTAGTTTGACTGACTGTCGGAGACTGCCATTATGAATACAGTTGCTAGGGAAGGCCTGCCATGGTACTGTTTGGCTTTTAGAGGGGTCAGGATTTTGTAAGATCTCAAATAACACTTAAGGCTTAATGTCTGCAAACAATGCAGCATTTAACATTTACTATGCATGAAGAGGATCATAGTTCATCATTTATTATTCAAAAATTATGTAAAATATTTTTATGATGGAATATGAAGAATGTGTTCCAAATATTCATGTATATAAACAACACATAATAAATTTACCTTAAAACATCAATATGTAATCAAAGAAGCATTTGGAGTTCTGTGGAAAGAAGCTAAATTTAAATATTTCAAAATTCAGACATTTAATTGCGTATCTTTCAAGCGAGTTAGACTGAGCCTCAGTGCTATACAACAAAGTGAACATTTATTTCTTTATCCCCCAGAGTAGCATTTCTAATGCTGAAGAAATGTTTGGTGTTTAGTTTGTCACAATTTAAACACATAAATTTTTCAATTCAAAAACTGATTGCCTGCTCTATTTTCTCATTTTACATGTTTCAACAGCATGTTTTAGTTTCTTATAAAGGAAAGTGATTATTGGTTCCTGGAGTCTGTCAGAATGTAAAGCATTGTAGTTCGAGTAAAGATGTTTGTGAGCAGGGAGGCTGATGAGATTTGTTTTCCTCATTTGTAATTCTAATCTGGAAACTCCTCTCAAACAGGAAAATAGATTTCAATAGAAGATAAGAATCAAATGACTTGGGTTAGAATGAGCATGGATTCAATAACAGTGTTCTATTAATATAATATATCAATAATATAAACATTTAGCTACTGATTTTGTGGTGAGACATCTATTTTGTGAAGAGTCCCTTCAATGAGTTCAAATGCCTCAATTTTGAGAGGGACTCTACAAATAACAATCAAGAAGAACCTCCATTCTCTTTATAGACTCGATCCATTTATTTTAGAAGTAAGTCATTTGCAAATTATTATTTTAATTATGCATTGCACTTAATAGTACATCCTGCAAAAGTGATAAATTCTTCATAATATTTAACCTCATTATAACTCACATTAAATCTTTCTAGGAAGGGGTGACAATTTAGTTTTATATGTGAACAGCAATGATTGTGACATAATGAAGTCAAACTCTTCCTTGTCCAGTTTTATTCACCTTCTTTCCTCTGTTACTGTTTATGGTCTTTACTTCATATTGGTCTTGCTTACCTCTCCTAGCACTGAACAGTACAAAACAGTTCAGTGCTTGACGAATACTAATTCAATACCAATCATACACAACAGTATCATTTGGTGCTAAAAAATGTTCTCATATTTAAAATATATTACTTGCCCTAAGTAATATGATCACTGATAGATAAATAGGACATAGAATCTTTGCACAACATTAGCATTGGGTCTATTTGGGGGTTTTATTTTAAAAACATAGTTAAAACCGTTACTTAAGTGGCATATATCATGTTTGGACTTAGCAGTTTAGTTTGTTCCCAAACTGTATTCATAAGATTTGAATTATTAGTTGTCATTTACTTTAATTAAACTCATTAGAGCCTCACATGCATTACACATGTTAGAGAGGGGAAAACAAGTTTTAAAATGAGCCAAGTGACTTAATACAAGCTCTCTCAGCAAGTATCCTTAATAAGGCATCCTGTACTAATCTTAGGCAGCAATGCAATACTGGTACTTGACCTTGGACAGTGTTTTTTATGCTAAAAAATGTGTTCATCTTTCTTATTCTTCAATAAAGTGTGCACTCTGTTCAAGCGAATGCATTTGGTGCCTTGGTTTGAATGGAAGTGCAGGCAAAATCATTTTCTTATTATTTCCTTTATACAGAATGAGCTCTCAACCAAAGTATAGAGTGGAGAAATTATGCCATCTAATTGGGTTCTTCTCAGACTGTCACTAGGCTATCCAAGCATTCAGCTAAGATAGGAAAGTAGCCAGACCAACACTCTTACAGCTGTATGCCACACACACATCCCCCCACTCTGGAGCCACTAGATGGCTGAGTGTGTGCGCTGGACCCTTGGGGGTGATCCTTCTCATATAGACAATGTGATTGGAACTATTAAAATATCCCCAGCTCTGGATTTTTTGATGAACCAAGTTTCCAACCTGTAGATTTGTTTGTTTGTTTGTTTCAATTTAAAAATGCATATATTGACTTAGTAGTTTGTGGTTGTGTTTTTTGGGGGTAATGGAAACTCAGAATGGGAGGGTGAGAGTGTAGAGTCCACATGCAGACTCCAGGGAATGGAGAACACTTCTACTTTTATTGCAGGATACACACACTTATATAGCAAACAGCACGGAGAGTACCCATGTGAATCGGGTTGGTTTCAGATTGGTGGAAGCACGCAGAGAGGAGGGCAGTTGTGGATTGACTGTATGGTTTTGGCTGAGGCAGGAGTCAGGAATAAGCAGGCAGGGCTGATCTCCAGCCCAGCAAGCCTGGCTTTCACTTAAGTTCATCACTTCAAAGATGGGAAGATAAAGATCTGGAAAAGGAGAAGAATCACCCAAGGTCTCTTGATGAGGAGTAATAGAACGTAATCTCAGAATTTGCACCCTGTTTTGTTACTCTCTGAATACCATGGACACCCAGGTACCCTTGTGAACTCTGTCACACAGTACCAGGTTCACACTCTGGAAATTTCCAGCCCTTCCTCTTTGAGATGTTGGACCAGAAAGAAGAGGAGACAACATAAAATCAAATATCTCTCTGTCATTTCCAAAGTTCATTTTCCCAAAGAAAGCTCTCTTGCTTGTTTATTTATACATTTATCCAACAGCCAGATGAACCTTTCCCATAAGGTTCTTGATTGCCTGTTTTTTAGCTATCCGGTTTTCTCTCCCATCCTATTCAACAAATCTCAGAGCCTATATATAATTCATCTTTGTTCTGTGAGGCACTAATGATGTCTTCCTTAATTTTCTGGAAGGCCAAGATGTAAAAATGAGAACTGTCGTGGTATGAAAGCAAGGTATAGAAACATATAGATAGAATAGAATATTTAATGATCATGAATTTCCATGACTTTCCTGGAAATAAACTATTACTATGCCCTTTCTCCTCAAAATCAGCAAGGTTATACAATTACCTTCGAGATTCTGAGGATGAATATAAGGTCATAATTTTGCACTAAAATGGTTTTGCAAAAGTGATCAGGAAATATAATCATAAAGAGTGAAAGGATCTTAAGGGAAAAGAGAAAGGGGTGTATGTGTGGTGGAGTCCAAACAAGAGGAATAAAGACATAAGACTAATTATAGGAAAGATATGCTAAAGGCAACTTTGAGAAAGACAACAGCAAAGGTTGTGGCAAGTGGAAGTCTTCTTGTCCAGAGTCTTAATTATATCACTCTGTACAGGATTTGCAGTAGTTTAGAACTAAGAGAAGTTCTATTCCTGCTGCCTGAGATTGGCTGATAATACTACCAAAATGTGAAGTTGGCGTTTTAGACACATTTTCTCATACTGATAAATTGTTAAATTCTCCAGTAATGTGTATAGAGTCTACCAGGTTAATAACAGATTATATAGACATTTTTTATGGGAATATGTGTTTTTAATTCTTCATAGTGAATAAATGGAGTAGCTTTTGAAATACAAACCGTTTCTAAGGTGAGGAGAAACTACATTACATTTCAGCATTAACTATAATTGTAGGTAGATGTCTTAACTTCATATTCAATGAAAACAAACATCATAACATAAAAGACTTGCATTGGTTTAATCACTAAGAGAAAATTGATACGTAACAGAGAATAGTTTTAATAAGTAATAGCTCTGGTCCCTATGAGACTTCAGGTCACTTGCCAAATGCTGGATTAGTAAGTGTGGTGTGAATTAGTATAGATCTATATAGATGTAATAAGGTTAAATTAATGTTAAATTTGAATGAATTTTATTTTATATAATCTGTATCAGTAATCTTTGGTCATAAGACATACAGATTTGAATACTGTTTTACTTAAGGCACTAGAGAGTCCATAGTACAAAGGGGAGACATTTATTCTATCCTTAAAAGACATTCCTATGCTTGTCCCAGTTACCATTTTTTATAAAAGACAAAAATTTTACATCAGAAATGAGATGCAATTTTGAAAGTCATTTTAGCTATCATTCAATAAATCTAAAATATTCCTAATTTAATATTCTGTGGCAAACTCTCATTGTAGCAAAACTGATTTGATTGGGTGGTTTTGTTTGTTTGTTTGTTTGTTTTGTAGACTAGATAGTATAATGTCACAATTATCTAGTAGGAAACTTTACAGGTCACACTGGGCCAATAAATATAAAGGTGCAGGTAAGACAAGTGAGGCAGGTCTAGAGAACACTCACTAGCAGGTCTCTTGCACAATCACGTGTGCAACATCATGTTTCCACCTTTACTCATCACGGCCTCAGATCCAACCCTAGAATCTCACAAGCTGCTTTCTTGGTGGAGCTCGCTGGTCCCCAACCAAGGAATACATTGCTTGGAACTCTTCTCTACTGCTTCCAAAAAGTCCTACCCTTATCAGAGATAAAAAACCACATCATTCTGGATGTTTCTTGATTTGACGTTTTAGGTCAGGGAGAAGACTATTTCATTAAAAGAATCTTATTTATTTTTCTAGTTGGAAACTCTGAGAGTATCATCTAAAATCAAGCAACTGGAAATCCAATTTAAGATGCATCCTTAGAACAAATACAGATTCTATCATTTTATGGATGAGTCTGCCTACCCCCACTGCATTAATCTTCTCACCATCTTCTTACCTTCCTCCTTCTCCTCCTCCTGCTCTTCCTCCCCTTCTTCCTCCC
>PVIR01000363.1:0-10529 GCA_004026965.1 Petromus typicus
CTCTCTGATAAAATAAAGGTGTGATTTTGAACCAATCTCGTAAGTGTTAGTGACTCTTTCTTAAGTAGAGCAAAAGCCCAGGTTTTTTTGCACATAGGTTATGAAAAAGAAGACACAGGTTCTTCTGTGTTTCTCACAGAATTAGAGGCAAAGTAAGTGGGAACATGGCTGCACACGACAGGTGCTTCATGTACTTATGTTCAGTGCATGAACTCTGACACTCCTACCCAGGTGTCTCAGTGGGACCAGGGCCCCTCACTGTACTCAGGAGTCCCCATTCCAAGTATATCTAAGAAGGGATGCAGAATAGGGATACAGAGGTTCTTTCAAAAATGGGAAACATCAGAAGGGCTTCATGCATTCACAGTGATAACTTTCTAGTGTATACCTGTAGACAATGTCCACACTGTGGCCTGCAGTGGTAAGGTAGTATCCACAGTGGCCTCCGGTAGAAGCATTAGCAACAGAGGGGCCTATGCTAGCAAACATGGGATCCCTAATGGTACTATGTCCAGAGTGGTAACCAACACTAGTTTTCTATCCACAGGACAACTCGTAATATGATTTAATATCCACAGAGCAGAATCAAATGCTATTAATATTTACGTGGTTGTATCTATTACTAATGTTTTATCCATAAAGCAACATTTAGTACCAATTTAATTTTACACAGAACGATCTGTCGTAATTTAGAGAACACAGTTTAGACTTTAATAGTAATTTGTATGCACAGAATGGCCTCTAGTATTCTTTTTTAAAAAATAAGAAGAAATTTTTGGCCCGGGGATTTACCTCAGTAGTTCCGGCGCCTGTCTTGCAAGTACAAGGGCCCAGGTTCGATCTCCGGTAACTACCTAACAATACTGGGCGTGGAGACGACTCACCCCACCAGCAATCAGTTCCACATACCACAGTGCCAGGTGTGGTGGCTCACACCTGTAATCCCAGAACTCGGGAGGCAGTGGCAGGCGGATTACAGTGAGGTGAGTTTGAGCCTGAGCTCAGGGCCAGACTGAACTACAAAAGTGAGACTTTGTCTCAAAAAAAAAAGAAAAAGAAAATTAAAAAATTAAAAGAAATTTTTTGGTACCAGGGCTCAAACTCGGGACCTTGCTCTTGCCAGACAGGTGCTGCGCCTGGCCCAATCCAGTACTTATTTAATATCCAAACATTGGCATCAATTAATAAGTTTATATCCACCAAGCTACCTCTAAGACCAATATTGACAAGAGTGGCCTTTTTCACACTAATGTACACAGTGTCTTCACAAACTTAGTATGTACATCGCACCACCAAATACTTATTTAATATACACAGAGTAGCACGCCTAACTTACCTAATGTTCTTTCAGTGTCATCTATGACTAAGTTCTTCTCCATTTTGAGATCTATACTATTAATCTAATATCCAGAGCAGCACCTATTACTAATTTCACATCCATACCGTGGCATGTAATAGTCGTTTAACATGGACACAGTAGTATTTGACTTTCCTTTACAGTCCCCAAGGTAGTGTGTCATACTCAGTATCCATAGAACAACTTCTACTACAAATTTTATGTTCACTAGCACATTAATATGAATGCACTGTCCACATCCTATCCTTTCATAGTTCTTTAATATCTGCAATGACCTATGATAGTAATTTTACAGCCCCAGAATGGGCTCTACAAATAATTGAATATCCAAAAAGCAGCATCATATACTAATGGAGTATCTACAAAGCTTCTTTTAACAATAATTAAATAATTTCCTGCTGGCTTGCACCCTTGGTGGTGCATGTATTCAGGAACCATGGATACCACAGGCACAAGGATCCTGGCATACATGGCAATGGGCCACATACTCTACTGTACCTGAGTGGCCTTGGCTCAGAGGCTCCGTGTCCAGGTCAAGGGAAGATGAGGCAGCTGCAGTAGAGTTCAAACTGGTGTTCATGGCCTTGCATCACCCTTTGCTGCTTCAAGCTTCTTCCACAGAAACCAGGTCCTCAAGCTTGACTTACAGTGCCAGGCCCCTGAGCAGACAGACAGCTGAAAGAAATAGGATTTGTTGGCCCATACCAGTTACTCTGAATATTAAAAACTTAATCTCTGCATGCCATGAGAAATGATGCAGACTTCAGTAAGCAGACTCAGCTGCTATAGACAGAGAAAACCCAGGAGCTGAATGTGACATTACATCGCTTAAGTAAATGTCTGTGATCCTATGACTCATCATCTTCTAAGTGGACACTTAGATTCATAAGCTCGGGTTTGTTTGCTCAACATGGAATAAATCGAAGATGGCCATTTATTTTGGGGGAAAAAAATGACTTAGCTAAAGCTAAATGCAAAAAGATGACAAAGGGAATTTTTCTCAAATCACCGTCTCATTGTTCTTACCAGGTTTTGTGGTCTTTACTATCAAGGAATATAGTAAAGGAGGAAATGCAATGCAACAATGGACAACTTCAGACCTCTATTCTTCCCTGGAGCACCCATACCTAGGGGAATGAAATTGGATCTCGCATACAAAATGCCAAGATCTGTGTATTCCATCCATTCATAGGCTGAGAAGAACTGGAAGTGGAAGTTTAGGCTCTAGACTGGAAAAGTGTGGGGGAAGGAATCTAATGTAAGTCATCTTTTGCAGTGCCAGTTATGATCTCACTGAATGTTGACACTGAAAATTCACTAAAATAAGATGGTTAAGATACAAATGTTTTGCTTTTGTGTTTTTCTTCTGGGGGACTACTGTTTATGAACTGGACTATTTTTCATATTAGATAAGCCATAAATTTCTGAGCATTTATGTCTAAATTTTATCATAAAAATATCTTAAACTAATACCTATAATAAATTGAGTCAAATAAAAGCTTCAAAAGTCAACTATAGTTTAATCAGCCATTTCCCTTGATATATACTTCCACTCTACTTATAAACTCAATTCTACCTTCAGATATACAAATGTAACATTAAATATTGTGTAAAATTATTTTTAATGACAAATTTCTTAAAGATAAAGTTGTAACTTCAAGTTGTTGTATGTTAGGATAAATGTAGATAGTTAAGACTTGTAGGGCCAGGGAGTTAGCTCAGTGGTTCCGGCGCCTGTCTTGCAAGCGCAAGGACCCGGGTTCGATTCCCCGGTAACCACATAACAATACTGGGCGTGGAGACTCATGCCCAGCAGCAACCAGTACCACACACCACAGTGCCGGGCGTGGTGGCTCACGCCTGTCATCCCAGCACTCGGGAGGCAGAGGCAGGAGGATTGTGATGTGAGTTTGAGGCTGAGCTCAGGGCCAGCCTGAACCACAAAGCGAGACCCTGTCTCAAAAAAAAAAAACCTTAAAAAAAAAAAAAAAAAGACTTGTAGTTATATATTGTTTACATGATACTTGATTACTTTAATAAGAGCTCAATAACTTGAAAAACAAACCCAAATATCTCTGCATTCACATGACATTTAAGAAAAAAATTATAAAACATTTTTTTTTAATGTTGTAAAAGGCTTGGGAATGGTGGTGCATGCTGACCCTAGGCTACACAGTGAGGCCCTGTCTCAAAAATTTTTAAAAAAGCTTTAAAAGATATAACAAAGGATCCCATATAGTTTGTTATAATGAAAAAATGGAAGTGCCGGACGTGGTGGCTCACGCCTGTAATCCCAGCACTCAGGAGGCAGAGGCAGGAGGATTGCTGTGATGTGAGTTGGAGGCTGAGCTCAGGGCCAGCCTGAACCACAAAGCGAGAACCTGTCTCAAAAAGAAAAAATATTTTATATATCTAAAAGTAGAATTTTATCAATCTACAGGTCAACTTCTGAAAATGAGCTTAAAAATAAGTCTGAAAATGACTGAAGATTATGGGAAGTTATGCACATAAGTGCAATGTATTTCATATTCTAATTGGTTTTTAGACTTTTTAAACTATTTTCATATACCTAACACATCTAAGGGCTGGTCTGTTGACAGATTTACTTTGGGTGGCAAATGGTAATAGTTTTCAGAGATAGCAAAAGGCTTGCTTGCCTCTCTATACTAAGTGAAGCATCATTATTTTAGCATCTACTCTTTCCTTAAATTAAGAGCTTAAAATTAGTTTTTATTTTTAAATGTCCATTTATACTAAAACTTCTTACAAGGTTCAAAAGCAATGGTTTTGGACATTTCCAACCTTAAATATGTCAAACATGTGTATTCTTCTTTTAAATGTACTGTGCTTATAACAATATATGACAGTTTCACACAAACAGGGTTTAAAAACAATTTTAAGATACTGATGATCAAGTGGCATAATTATATAAAAGCTACATGTCTGTTATTAATTGTTCATACATGTTAACATAAAATCCTTAAATGTTTCTAGAGACAGTTCAAAAAATATTGGAAAATTGTAATGTGCAAAAACGATGTCAAAATCTTAAGGCAAAGCTATTTTAAAAGACTCAGATTCATCAAAATAACGTTTTCTACTGTCTTGTTTTAATTAAATGTTGAAATAAATAAATCTTTGCAAGTTCATTTTTCTTAAATAGTATGCAGGAAAGTTCCTACTTTGTCTACAAGTCAGTTTAAGAACTTTACTTTCTGTTTATAGAGAATGAAACTGAAACTTAGCTGCCCACTTTTATTGAGCCACCTCACAGATAAGCTCATAAGATTATTCAACATTAACCCCAAACTCTGGAGAGTTGAAAGAGTAGACATTATTTGTTATCTTTCGTAGATTCAACTATTTGCCCTAAAATGTTGACTTTTTCTCTTAGTCTTAGAACATTTCCTCTCATTTTGCTGCATGAGATCCAAAAGAAGTTCTCATGGGAAAATTAAGTGTGAAAACTATATTCTGTTTACTATCCAATTTTATGATGGTTGCATGCACCAAAGACCCTTTGCTAAATAAATGATATTGCAGGAAATCCTGACCTGACAGACACGACATATCCAAATGTTTCTAATCAAAGAAAATTATACACTAGGATTTATGGATGGCTGACATTAAACTACATTCTACAGGCCAAATACATATTCTAAAGGCTTCTAAGTTAATGCACTATTCTAAAAATATCATGTGTAGGGTAGGATTTAGCTTTAGTGGTACTGCACCTACCTGGAAAGCACAAGGACCCAAGTTCAATCTCCGGAACTGTGAAAAATAAATACATAAAAATAAAATAACAATAAAAATATCATGTATAGGGCCAGGGATTTAGCTCAATGGTTCCAGCACCTGTCTTACAAGCAAAAGGACCCGGGCTGGATCCCCGGTAACCACATACCTATACTGGGTGAAGAGACTCACGCTCCATAAGCAATGAATACCACGTAACACAGTGCAGAGCGTGGTGGCTCATGCTTGTAATCCCAGCACTCGGGAGGCAGAGGCAGGAGGATTAATGTGATGTGAGTTGGAGGCTGAGCTCAGGGCTAGCCTGAACTACAAAGTGAGACCCTGTATCAAAATAATGAAAAAAAATAAAAATATATCATGTATAATACAAATTCCACTTAAGTATTTATCACAGCATTTAAGGTGGAAGCAGTCATACGTACAAAACAACCCAGTTAATCTGCTGTTAGGCACATAATTTAAAGAAATTTCAGAAATCACAGAGAAAAATATTCACCCATTTATGATTCAAAAATGTACATTTGTGGGATTTAAAATGTTTTCTTAAAGGCCAAGAATTTACCTCAGGGGCAACAAGGCTACTTTGTAAGCTCAAGGGCCAAAGTTGGAAGCCCAATACTGAAAAAAAAAAAAAATAGAAAAAAAGAGATTGTCAGTAATTTACAAATCTGAAAATATATTTTAACAGGAATCTACATTGAGAGAAATACTTTGATGCAATCTGTGGAAAGAGAAAGAGATAAATGAAACAATTTGAAAATGAGTATGCTTAAAAAATTCCTAGAAGTACAATTTTCATGTCAATATACAACCTGTATTTGCTAACAATATTGCCCTAACAACTGTCAACTCCATAGTTATATTTCATGTAAAGCTGCTATTCACTTTTAGGGGAAATGACTGTTTCTGGCAGACTGACATAATGCCTGCTGTGAAAATTCAAACTAATGAGTTCATAAATACCCAAAATAGGTAACCGAAGTTGTCAAACCAAAGAAACATAAAAAAATAGCCTGAACATGCAAGTTATGAATCAAAAACTTTCTTTCAATCAAGATGAAGTGGTAAAAAAAAATGAAATGGGACAAAGAATTGGATTAACTTATTAAAGTTCCACTGATTATCCTGACAGAGCTAACAACACTCAGTAATGAACCTAACAAAATGCAAATCAATAATACAAAACTCCAACATAAATACTTCCTTACAACCTTTATGTTACCATATAACCAACATCTAGTAACAGCACTAACCATGACGTTCATTCTCACCTAATTCTGACTCCTGATTGTGCCCTTTACCATCAGCAATACACAATAGTTCTAGCATTCACCGTCCCCTAATTCAGCCACAGCCTCAGGAACCTCAGACTGTAGCTTCCTGTGAAGCCCGCCAGAGATCTCACAAGTCCCAAGACTCACCTTCCTGCTACGCCTGCCCCAGTCTCAAAAAACCAACACAGGCCTCACAAATCCCAGAAGTCATCTTCCCACTGGACTGGCCTAGCCTCACGAACCACAGGGCTCACCTTCATGTGAAGCCCGTCAGAGTCTCACAAGTCCCAGGCCTCACTTTCCCACTAAGCCCACAATAGCCTCAAAACAAAAGACCTCACCTTCCAGTGAAACCCGTCATAGGTCTCACAAATACGAGGACTCACCTTCCATTAAGCCTGCCCCAGCCTCACAAACCCCAGGCCTCACCTTCCTCTGAAACCGGCCAGGTCACACAAGTCCCAGGATTCAGGTTTCTGTGACGCCTGCCACAGGTCTCACAAACCCCAGGCCTCACCTTCCCGTGAAGCTCGCCATAGGTCTTACAAGTCCCAGGCCTCACCTTCCCAGTAAATTGGTACCAGCCTCACAAACCCCAGGCCTCACTTTCCTGTGAAGCCTGAAATAGATCTGACAAGTTCCTGGCTTCACCTTCCGGCTAAGCCGGCCCAGCTCACTAAACCTAAGGCCTCACATTCCTGTGAAGCCCACCATAGTCTCGCAATTCCCAGGCCTCACTATCCCGGCTAAGCCTGCCACAGTCTCACAAACCCCAAACCTCACCTTCCTAGAAGCCCGCCATAGGTCTCACAAGTCCCGGGCCTCAATTTCCTGCTAAGCCGGACCCAGCCTCACAAACTCCAGGCCTCACCTTCCTCTGAAGCCCGCCATAGGTCTCACAAGATGCAGGACTCCTTTTCCCAATAAGCCTGCCCCAGCCTCACAAACCCTAGGCCTCACCACCACCCTCCTGTGAAGCCCGCCAGAAGTCTCACAAGTCCCAGGGTTCAGGTTCCTGTGAGAAGCTGGCCATAGGTCTCACAAATCCCAGGCCTCACCTTCCCACTAAGCCTGCCCCAGCCTCACAGACCACAGGCCTCAGCTTCGTGCGAAGGCCGCGAAAGGTTGCACAAGTCCCAGGCCTCACTTTCTCACTCACAAAACCCAGGCCTCACCTTCCTGTGAAGCACGCCAGCTGTCTCACAAGTCCCAGGCCTCACTTTTCCAATAAGCCTGACCCAGCCTCATAAAACCCAGGCCTCATCTTCCTGTGAAGCCCTACAGAAGTCTCACAAGTCCCAGGCCTCACCTGCCACCTAACTCTGCCACAAACTTACAAAACCCAGGCCTCAGCTTCCTGTGAAGGTGGCCATAGGTCTCACAAGTTCCACGCCTCACCTTCCCGCTAAGCCTGCCGCAGTCTCAGGAACCACAGGCGTGAACTTCTTGTGAAGCCCACCACAAATTTCTCACGTTCCAGGCATCACCTTCCCGCTAAGTCCTCCCCAGCCTCAAAAACACCAGGCCTCACATTCCTGTGAAGCCCACCATACTCACAATTCCCAGTCCTCACTTTCCCACTAAGGCTGCCACAGCCTCACAAACCCCAAGCCACACCTTCCTGGAAACCCCCTTGGTCCCTCAAGTCCCCGGGCCTCACCTTCCTGCTAAGCCTGACCCAGCCTCACAAACCCTAGGCCCCACCCTCCTGTGAAGCCCGCCATGTCTCACAAGACTCAACCTTCCCGCTAAGCCTGCCCCAGCCTCACAAAACCCAAGCCTAAGCTTCCCATGAAGCTGGTCATAGGGCTCACAAGTCCCAGGCCTCTCACCATCTTACTGCATCAGTCCCATCCTCACAAACCCCAGGGCTCACTTTCCTGTACAGCCTGCTATAGGTCTCATAAATCCAAGGCCTCATCTTCCCGGTAAAAGTGCCGCAGCCTCACAAACCCCAGTCCTCAGCTTCTTGTGAAGACCGCCAGTGTATTCACAGATCCCGGGAGTCACCTTCTGCTAAGCCTGCCACAGCCTCACAAAGGCCAGGCATCACCCTCCTGGTGAAGTCAGCCAGAAGTCTCACAAGTCCCAGGCCTCAGGTTCCTTTGAAGCCGGCCACAGGTCTCACAACTCCCAGGTCTCACTTTCCCGATACGTCTGCCCCAGCCTCGCAAAATACAGGCCTAACTAACCCTCCCATGAAGCTTGCCATAGGTCTCACAAGTCCCAGGCCTCACCGTCCCACTAAGTCGGCCCCGGCCTCACAAACCCCAGGCCTCACTTTCCTGTGGAACCTGCCATAGGTCTCATAAGTCCAAGGCCTCATCTTCCTGCTAAATTTGCCTCAGCCTCACAAACCCCAGTCCTCAGCTTCATGTGAAGCCCGCCAGTAGACTCACAAGTCCCAGGAGTCACCATCCGCTAAGTAAGCCACAGCCTCTCAAAGCCCAGGCCTCACCTTCATGTGAAGCCCGCCATAGTCTCATAAGTCACAGGCCTCACCTTCGTGCTAAGCCTGCCCCAGCCTCACCAACTCCAGGGCTCTCCTTCCTGTGAAGCCATAGGTCTCAAAAGTCCATATTGGTGTAAGTCCGACGTAAGTCCGGGGTCACCGAAGGAAACGAGGTACTCATGGAGAAGACCCAGCAGGAAGAACGGTCTCTGAGGACTGAACCCCCAAGCTGTCTTCCAACAGCTCTTTTATTATGGAGCCAATACAAAGTAACAATGCATAGGGACAAAAACAGAAGAGGTGGCCCCTGGCATTTCCTGGGACAGGCCTTGCAGTTCTTCCTGATTCCTATCCCAGCTTTTGTAATACAAAACAAGATGCCTAGGGAACATCCTGTAAACTGGTAATAAGGAAACTCAGGAGTTCTGCATAAGGAGCTCTGCAAAAGTTCTGTATAATTGGTAAATGGCTACCTTTTCCCCTACACCTTCCCTCTAAGCCTGCCCCAAACTCAGAAACCCTAAGGCGCACCTTCCTAGAAGCCTGCCATAGGTCTCACAACTCACAGGCCTCACTTTCCTGTGAAGCCCGCCATAGGTCTCTCAACTGCCAGGCCTCACTTTCTTCCTAAACCTACCTCTGGGCCACCTCGCCTGTCTTCACCCCCAGGCTTTGTTGATTTGTATTGATTCCATTATAAAAGGGCTGCTGGAAGACAGCTAGGTGGTTCAGTCCTCAGAGGCTGTTCTCCCTGCTGGAACTCATCCCTGAATGTCTCATTTCTTTCTGTGACCCCAGACATTACAACAGCTTTACACGACATCCCACCAAGCCCGCCCCAGGCCTCCCCTTCCTGCCAAACCCACTGGAGGCCAGTCATAGGCCTCACATTCCAGTCAGGCCCACCGTAAACCTCAGTCTCAGGTCTCTGCTTCCCGACTAGCACACTTCTTCCACCACACAAAGCCCGGGCCTCACCTTCCTTCAAAACATACAACTGACCACACCAGTCACAGGCCTCCTTCCCAAGTTTCTCCTAGGCCTCACCAGTCCCAGACCTCACCTTGCTGCCAATCCTGCCATAGCCTCACCAATCCCAGGTGTCAACACCTGCTTTACATACCTCTTACGCTGAGCAGCAGGAGTGTAAGATGTAGCAAGTAAGGAAGGGTCTCGGTGTGTGTAGCAGGGCCAGCATGGACGCAAAGTTAAGGCCTGGTGTTTGTGAGGGGTCTGGGGTGGGCTTGGCAGGAAGGTAAGGCCTGTAGTTTTTCAGGCTGAAAGTGCTTAATAGGAGGGAAAGGCCTGGCATTTGTAAACCTGGGGAAGGCTTGGCAGGTGTGGGCTGGCACTGCTAAAGCCTGGAGCAGGCTTAGCAGTTAGGTGAGGGCTTGCCCTGAGGAGGTCTGAGGTGGGCTTGGTGTGACATGAGCCCTCAGGTTGGTGAGTCCTACAAGCGCTCACCCTCAACCTGCCCAGGGGAGAAAGGCCGAGTTGAAGGTAAGAAGCTCCTCACCCGCTGAAGAGACATGAAGCAGCATTCTGTGGTGTCCCTGCAGAATGCTCTCTCCTGAGCATAAAACATGGTGCTTCAGTCAGGACGTCGGAAGAGTCCAGAGGAAAGGGTGCTTAGCTCCTAAGGTCGTGGGAGGAGGCGGAGCCAGCCTACTGTATTTGGGTGTGACCA
>PVIR01000363.1:10629-75596 GCA_004026965.1 Petromus typicus
GGGGAGGTAGTCACACCAGGGGCCAGGACTCAGTTCAGAAAGAGGTGGGCTTTAGCCCTGGAACCCTGACTGGCCACAACAGGGCAAGTACAGGCAGGAGCGGAGACTGTTTGGTGGACAAATGTCCAGGGCTCCTCAGCTGTGGGAGTCCCGTGGCTGCGCCATGGGATGGGTGGGCCCAGTTACAGTGGAGGGCAGGCCTACATTCAAAAGGAGGAGGTTCGTAGCCCAGAATCATAGGATTGAGCAAATAGGGTGGATTAAAACAAGAGTCGGAATCTAATTGGGGGAGGTGGGGCCGGGGCACCTCAGCTGCACAATTCCAAACTTCGGTACTGAGAGGGGCGGGGCCTAGATTCTGGAGGAGGAGGGGTGTGGGCGGGGTGCCTCAGAATAGGTTAGAGGGGGAGGCCGGGTGGGGTCACATCTCAGGTGTGAAGTGGCCAGTCACTTCTGATACCAGCAGCAACATACAACCAGCCTGATCTCAGCCCTTTGCACAGGAGTCCAGCTAACCAGAGCAGTTGACACAAGGAGGTCGGTAACAGCACCTGCTGACTCCACAGCATGCTGCACCAGAGGTCACAAAATCTTGCACGCAGGAACCGAACCCAAAAACCTTGATATGCACCCAAACTACAGTGACCAGAATTTTGGCCTGACAGCCCACACTCAAGACTACAGTACCCAGAAGACTGCGGGCCCCAATCACAGAACTACACTTACAATGTTTGGTGGTGACTACACTACCCAGAGTTCCTGGTCTAAAGGCCACACTAGGGACTACAATACCCAGGAGGCCTGCATATCTCAGTCACAGAACTGCACTACCTAGAATCCTTGACGTTGACCTCGCAGAATATGTTACTCAGAAGATTATGAGTGTTCCATCACAGGCAGAAGTCTCATCGCTCCCCCACACGCCCCTTATGGTATCCATTACCCTCTGTGTGACTTTGTCCCCTTTATATCACCTAGAAGTTAAGTGCTTCAAACGCAAAATTACAGAACCCAGAATTCGCGGCCTGACATCCCACACTAGGGAAAACAGTACCCAGAAGACTGAATGCCCCAGTCATAGAACTACAATAAACAGAATCTTTGGCGGTAACCTGGCGACACTGCTCAGAAAATTATGTGCATCCCACCAGAACCCTTAGCCACCCCCACACACACACAAACACGTACCCGATTATGGTAGCCGTAATCCTCCGTGTGAGGCTCCCCCCCACACGCCTCATTAGAGTGGCCAGAAACTGAGTGCTTCAACCGCAGAACAACAGAACCCAGACTTCCCTGACACCCCACGCTCAGGACTACAGTACCCAGAAGACTGTGTGCCCCAATCAGAACTACAATACCTAGAATCCTTGGCAGTGACCCTGTAGACTACATCGCTAGGAAGATTATATACATCCCACCCTAGGCAGAAGCCTTAGTTCCCCCTCACATTCCCTGAATTATAGTACCTATAATCTCCATGTGACGTCCCCAATATTATAGTACCCAAAAACTGATTGCCTCAACCACAAAACTACAGTACCCAGACTCTTCAGTCTGCTACCCCTCCCATCATTGACTCACAGTAACCTTCCCAGGAAACTTTCACTATGACTATAGTGCCAGGAAGATTCGCTGCGTTTCCCTCCACCACAAGGATCAAGGTACCTGTTGTAGTCAGTGGTTAGAAAGGGAATAGATTTAATACAGGACACATATGATTATAGGATTATTTTGTAATATTCACCCAAAAAGTCAAGTACTGAAGAGTGCTAGACATCTGTCTGTGTGGTAGACACCAAGGCCTTAGAGCCCACAGCAGTATCCGGCACAACACTAGCCAACGGCCTAGAACCCACAAAAATGTTCCCCACTAGTGTGCATCAAGGATCTGCACTGGGAAGCCCTAAAGGTGGATTTTAGAAAGTCTGTGCCAGTGAGGTAAAGGATATGTGACAGAAAGCTAAGGGATGGACACTGGAGCCAAGATGCAACCCTAAAGGTAAAAAACAGAGCCCCCCAAAGGAAACAGCAGCCATCTCTGCTGACAGTGAGGACCCAAGCTCCTTCTCCAAGGAGAACAGCCAAACTCCTATCAGGAAAACCAGCTGCAGCAGCTTCTGTAGAAAAATGAATAGCACTCATATTCCCCTCCTATTCTCCTTTTGTGCCATTGGTGGATCTTCAACAATATAGGAGCTATGAAAACAAGGCAGAGCTTAACTTAAGTGTCAGCTGAGAATGTATGCAAGACAACTAAATTTGTTTCTTCTCAGTTGGTGCACAAGTGGCACAAAATTCCCACCAGTACTGACTTTAGTGTTATAACTAATAATAATTATTATTTGGAGACAGAGTCTCACTATTAGTTCAGGCTGGCCTTGAACTCACTATATAGCTGAGGCTGGCCTCTAACTTGTGCTGATCCTCCTGCCTCAGCCTCCTGTGTGCTGGGATTTCACTCGTGCACCACCACATTTGGCTACAAATACATTTTACGAGTAGATGAAATCTCAAAACATGGGATGTATTAATAATAATGATTAAATTGACAGACACATACACACAAATACACATATCTGCATATAAATACCTACACACACACACACACACACACACACACACACACGGAATTTACAGTGTATTATGTATGCAGGTACCACTCAGCACACGTTGAGGTCACTTCAGAAATCCTCCATGGGTTCTTTCCTATCGAAAATCACAATCCTGGTTTGGGTTCTTGTATTGTTTCATTTTATTTTTTTGTTTATTGCTTGTTTAGGTTTTTGAGACAAGGTCTTGCTTTGTAGTTCAGGCTGGCCCTGAACTCACTATGTAGCCCAGGCTAGCCCCGAACTCACAGAAATCTCCTGCCTCTGTCTCCCGAGTGCTGGGCTTACAGTGCTAGGATTATCATGCCTGGCATCGTTTAGGTTATGTTTATACTATAAAAACCTCAGTGTTCCCACAGACACTGTCTTTATGACTTTTGAAATTAACAAATCCATACATTTTTAAATTTTCTTCACCAACACACCGAATTCACTGAGTCTGGGTGTGGTCCAAGAATCATATTTGTAAAAGCATCCTATGTCAATCTACTGAACATTCAGTGATGATAATCACTCATTACTTAGGCATACTTGCCAGAAACCTTGAATAACAAATAGGAATGCTATTTTATGATATGTTTTTATTCTTTTGTTATTTTTAATTATTAAATAATTTTACTCACATATAACAATTGTACTTGCTAATAAAGAATAGTATTATTTCTACAGCCTACACTTATTGTATACATAATTAGCATTTCTTTTTAGCATTTCCTTATATTATGAACCTTCTGTCCTCTAATTCTTTGTAAAATATGCAATTGGTTATTCTAGGTTTTAGCCAACATATTTTCCTGTGTCACCAATACAAATCCATTCTGTGTTTTGGTGCTCATTACCCAAATTCCTTCTTTCCTGCCCCCATGACCCTTTCACAAGACTAGTGGGAGTCTCTAAACTCTAATGCCAGCTGGACTTATGAAAGCTAGCTATTCATAAGCCTGCTTACTTAGCCTTGCTCTTTTATTTCTATCTAAATGAAAGAAAGACTTTTGCACACTGTATTCTTGCTCTTCTGTCTACTGGCTGATGCTTCTAGAGATGCCTCTCTCACAAGAATCTTCGCTGTGTTAGTCTGCTTTGTGTTACTGTGACCAAATACCTGAGATCAGTTTGAAAAGAAGAGAGGCTTATTTCAACTCACAATTTTGAAGAGTTCTTTTCTTTGTTTCTACCATGATTGCCTTCACAATGACCTACATTTCTGGATCTTTTTATTGATTTATTTCTTTAGTTGTTCAAGTAGAACTGAAGGCATAATCATCCTGTCTCAGGCTTCCAAGTACTAGGATGACAAACACAACCACATTGGTCTACTTTCAGAGGTGTCAGCCCATAGTTGCTTGGCTACATTGATTTTGTGCATGTCATGAGGCAGAACATCATGATGAGGAACGCATGCTAAAGATCCTTAGCCCTCAGTGGCTGGAAGCAAAAAGAAATACACTAAGGGGGCAGAATGCCAATATATCCTTCTAGGGAACACCACCAATGACATGGCTTCTCTCCACTGGGCTCCAATGTACAGGTTCAGTCACCTTCAGATAGTGCTACAGCCTGGAGAGCAAGGCTTCAATCCATGGGTCTCTTGGGGACATTCCACATCCAAACTACAACACTCCTCTCTTTGGGAACTATGACACATACATTATCATTTCATTGGCAATCATTCTCTGATATGTTTGCCTTGCTATATCAAAATAATAGTACAATTTACATTTTTAAAAATTCCGTATAATCTCATTTATTGATTTCTGGCATTTTTTTGTGCACTTAAAATTCTGTTCTGAAAGATATTTCCTCTGCCCACATCATCAAGAATATTACCTAATTTGTTTTCCAGTAGACTTCATTTTTCCATTTTTACTCCCAGGTCTTGGATCCATTTTTATTAGAGTTCAGGACGGGATGCTAAAGTCATCATTTTCCAGTAATGCATGCACATCCATGATTATGGTAGCACAACTTATAATAGCTACATCAAGGAAGCAGCCTATATGTCTATCAACAGATTAATGGATAAAGAAAACATGGTATTTATACAGAGTGGAGTAACTCAGCCATGGGAAAAGGAAAAAATCTATCACTTTGTTGGAAAAAGGATGGATCTTAAGAGCATAATGGTAATTGAAATAAATCTAATACAGAAGGGTAAGTGTCCTCTTATGTAAAAAACACAGAATATAAATAATTTATAGAGAAAAATAAAAGACATGATAGGAAGTGGAAATGGGTAGGACACCTGTGGAAGGAAAACACGAGAGAGCAAGGGAGAGAAAGGGATATACAAAGATGTGTTATGTGAAATGTATATGTGCACTCCAAGATGAGTGAAATTATTTATATCACAAACATATACCAACAAATTATCCAAAAATACAAGGAGAAATATCAACTCATTTTTTCATTTGGAATGTTTAGTAGTGTGTGGATTATATACTTTGAGACTGCCCATGTCAAGGCGCTCTCCTGTGGTTAATTTAGAATACAGAAGTACCGTGTTCCCTGGATTTCTCTGGGGTTTTCATGGGACTAATTTTAGATACCAAGAACCTAAATCCCATGGTAATTAACTTCTCTCCAATTGCGAAGGGAGGCTTGGGAGGTTTGGGATGTAATTCCTGGATTCCTCCTGTCATCTCTTATTGTGAAAGCCAAGTTCCTAGCCAAGAACCCACCACTGACTTTTACCCTCTATCCATTCCGACCCAATGACCTGATGCTGATAAAGGCCTGAAAAGAGAGCAACCCCCAGGTGACCTGAGAGACCCTCTCAAGTGCTTCTGACAACCAAGATGCTGTCAGAACTGCTGAAAATGGGTGAACCTTTAGTACAGGGACCCATAGAGGAGACTCAGAAGGGAAAAGGTTCCTGGGAAGTGTCGGGGTCACCTGATAAATCGTTACAGTTGATTCTGAAAAGAAAAAAGAGTGAGCTGGTTCTTTCTCTAGAAGTTAATGTGAATGGGATAGATAACTATATCAAAAGCTAAATATGGGCAGGAGGTTTAGCTCAGTGGTTCCAGTGCCTGCCTTGCAAGTACAAGGGCCCAGGCTCGATCTCAGTAACCACAAACAAAATACCACATGTGGAGACTCACGCCCACCAGCCATCAGAACCAGTGCGTGGTGGTTCACACCTGTAATCCCAGCACTTGGGAGGCAGAGGCAGGGGGATTGCTCTGAGTTCAAGGCTGAGCTCAGGGCTAGCCTGAATTACAGTAAAAAAAAGTGCTAGATGTTAGCAGATTGGAAAGGGACTCTTAAGTACCCCCATCAAACTAATACTTAATATAATTAAAACCACAGCCTCTCAAACTTTGAGATTTGATAATTGCCAAATTCTGTCTTGTGGAAGTTTAGAAAGTCAGAGGAAGCTCTCAGATGCATAAAAATATCTTTTCCCAGAACACTATTCAGGTTACCACACCCCTCCTTGTGCCACCTGGAGTAGTGTCTGGTAGACCACCTGATACCAGAGTAGGACTGCAAACAACAGCTGGGGAGATCTAATTGGGATACCTCCTAAAGATAGACAGAATAAAAACAAAAATCCATTACCTGTAAAGGGCATCTACAAAAACTCTACGACCAGTATCAATTTAATGGTAAAAGACTGAATGTTTTCTCCCTAAAATAAGACAGCAAGGAAATCTGCTCTTAACACTCCTACTCAATATTGCATTGAAGATTTGAGACAATGCAATAGGAAAACCAAATGGAAAGAAAGAAATAAAACTGAACCTATCAACTACCTGATTAAGTAAACAGTCGTATAGGATCTGCCAAGAGAGCTTCTAGAAATAATAAGTGACTTTAATTAGGATATAAGATACAAGACCTGCCATAAAATTGTAGAGAATCTAAACAGAACTCAGAAGAGGAAAAAAAAAAGTCTCATTAGCCAGGATGGAAACTTTGCTTGATCCCATCTCTCCAGCTAAGGACTAAAGGTTGCAGCAAGTGAGCAAGGATCACCCTGCTGTAGGAGTTACTTTCCTGATTCTGAGCAGGATTAGCTCTTTTGCAAAAGCATGGTGAGCATCATCTCTCTGAGAAGTTCACAACCGCATAATATGCTTGCATAAATACTACTGTGCGAAGAAAGAGCCCACAGCCACCTAGAAAGTTTTGCAGTAAACACAAGAAAGGATCTTGTTTCTTCGTACTTTGCAAGTGTTACACGTGTTTCCTGCCTGCACCATCAGAAGAAGCCACTGATCTGTGCTGTTGCACCAGCTCCTTTTTGCCTTGTAGGCTGTCTCAGTGGAGACAAGAAGACCTGTGGGGCAACAAACTGCTGTATGGACAGATTTAGGCTCTGCGTGCCACTAGAGTTTCACACATCACTTAATGAGTGCCAAACATGAGCTGATAGGAAAAAATCTTGCAGAGACTTAAAATTCAAAACCTGGGTGTAGTGGTGCAAGCCTACAATTTCAAGAACTGAGGGGGCTGAAGCAGGAGGAAAGTTGGAGGCTAGTCGGGACTACATAATGAGGCACTCTGTCTAAAATCACAAACAAATGAAACTATAATATAAGCAAACCTCAACAAAAATATGCATCTGTGGAAGCAGTGGTGTAGGGTGTGCGGTATCTCAGTGGTACACCACTAGTGGGCATAGACAAAGCCTTGCCTCTGGACTCCAGAGCAGCAAAAATAAAACCAAAACTCTTTCACTTTTTTCAGAGATTGTAGTCTGGGTTTGACTTTTTCCAGTGCAGAAACATGGTACACATAGTTGAAGAAAAAGACAATTACTTTATGATAACCAGGAACCAGAAAGAAGGGAGGGAGCCTCAAGGAAAGGAGTCAGGGGTCAGATTTGGTCCATCAGGTCAACTAACATGACTGTAACAGACACACTTAGTAGTGTGCTTTACAAATATCCTATACATTTTTCAAGCCGACCATTTGTAAACAAGAGTATAACATAACTCCACATAATATTTTCTTTCTAAGAATATTACTGTTGAAAGGTGGAGCATTTCAATTTGTGGGTAAGAAACTACTAGGAATGCAGAGCTTACAGTCTAAAGTCCTTGTGTATCTTCATTCTCCTCCCTACGAGCAGAACTAACAGTTCAAACAGGCATCTGGCTATGGACATGTGCTTAAAACAAACTCATTGCTACAGACCATGACATGCAGGTTTCACAGTATTTTGCAAGCATATGCAGGCCTCCTTTATTAGCTACCAATTCCACTGATAAATGTTGACTCGGAAGAACCCATGAAGAATATCCACAATAATATGAAGATGTGTATGACAATGCTTTGTAGGATAACATTCTAAAAACCCTGAATGTGCTGATATAATGTAACATTATTATAATTTCATCTACATGAACTCCAAAATTAATATGCTATCTCTTCTAGCTGCATATTAATTTGCCATGTCCCTTCTTCACCTGAATCATAAATACAAGCTTCAGGGCCCATTTAAACGTTATCACTTCCAGACTCCATCTTTCACTTCTTGGCATGGCTTTCAACATTAATGGACATATGTAAATACCAGGCTTACCTTATAACATTTTATTCTATGCTTTCATGATCAATGTAAGAAAATTTCTTAATCTGATAAGCTATGGCAGAGATGAGCTTTCTCCTTAGTTATGGGTATCTTAAAACAGTGACAATATTTCCAGATCAAAGAAACATAAAACTCACAGTGGTGACAATATGATAAAATGAAAAGGACAAGATGTTTTGGGAATGTGAAAGAAGGTAGTGTGAAACTAAGCACTTCAATGAAAGAGTGAGGTTTTACCTAGAGGAGCTTGAATTACACAAAAGAACTTCTCAGGTAAGGTTTAAAACAACAGATGGCAGAGAAAGCAGTTTGAATCAAAGGCACGTGGTTATGCTGGGCCTGGACAAGGCATCTTTAAATGTAGACTGTGAAAGAGTGGGAGAGCTCTGAAAAATTTATTCTTCTTGTGTCTGTAGAGGCCTTATAAAATGTTTTACAGCATTCAGGCTGAGAGCAAATATTAGGTGGAATAACGGGGATTTCACTTCAATTCCTTTAAGTTTCAGACAGTTCTACACTGCTGTACTAAAGGATTTTTAGCAAAACAACACACCTCACATCTGCAAAAATATGTCAAAAGCTTGAGAGGGATTTGCAATCTGTGGTCCAATAAAAGTTAATGTAGGAGTCCACACTTTATCAATAAGCCACATACACAGAGGCCAGACAGCAAAAGTACCAAGAGCTCAAGTTCAGGTATGGAGCAGAGGTGGGTATCGGGCAGTATCATGAAGGCTCCTTACACACCTAATTCTTTTCCCTATGCAAAACAGAATATAATAATTTGTTATTGATGGAATACCTAAACAAAACATTCAAAGTCAGGTTCTTACTGCTTTCTGTACCTTCTTTTGAAAATAAATAGACAACATTAGATTAGAGAAAACTTTCCCAGGTCTGAATGATGACATACCTTACCTTTTCAGATCAAAAGGAGTTTGAGTCTTTGGACATTTGAAATCTAGAAGGACCCAACATTGTGGCATACCTGACAGTAGTCATTTGATTAACCTTAAATATCAGTGGGGAAAACTGAGAATCTTTAAAAGGAAATGATCAGACGCAGGTGCGTTAAGAGAAATGCACCGTCCTTTCCTCTTCCTTGACAGCACTTTTCCTTGGGCAAAAATGTGTCAATTTTTTTTCTCGTCTATGTGCCATAGTCTCCTTATCTATAAAATTCAGCATGAATCAGAAGACAGCTTGGTGCCTTTTAAGGTGCCTCCGTTTTCACATTACAGAATATTCAGGATATGAACGCATGAAGGAAGGTTACATACAGGCCATGTAGCATATACTATGTTATTGCTCTGTCAAGTGAAATCATTTTTCTCCTCATTACTGTGCACAAGGATATAGTGTATAATACTCCTTGTGACAGGACCTTAGAAAGCTTCCATGGGTTACAGAAATGAGCCCTATATATTATCTCCTTATTTTTATTATTTTCATGCAAATACAGATGAACATAGACCAAGCACCTCATAATGAAGGTGGGAGTAGACTATGGACATAATAAAATAAAATTACAAATAATTTTTTGCTGGTAAATAAATGGACAAAGAGAGAGAATAAATCTCAGAGAGATAGGAATTCAGCCAGAGAAAGATAAAAAAAAAACAAGGAACACAGAACAGTAGAATTATACACAAATACTTCAGGAAAAAGAGTACTTAGAGACATGTTAAGGGTCATAGAATTGAGTCCTCTCCTTGCCTACCCAAGAATGCTTCATGTGGCAGACTTCTTGAAATATTATCATTTAAAAATTTTTATGTCTATGAAAGTCTTAATAAAGAGACCAAAATAATCAAAGTTGATATTGCGTTCTATTCATATCCTGTGAAAGTGTGTTTCAGAATGTTTAGAGCTCTGCAATGTGACTCATCTTTGGATAATGAATAAAACACTGCTACCCAGTATATTTTGGGTCTTTCCTAAAACCATTTTATCAGTTTTGAATATTATATTTTTGTATGATATATGATAAATGTTTAAATTAAATAAATTAATGTGATGTATAACAAAAGATGTGGGTCAGAAATTTAGCTCAAATAGTACCATGCCTAGCTTGGAATAACAATGGCCAAAGTTTGGTGCCAGGTACCACACAAAAAAGAGATGGGATCCTAATAAGGTTACCTATAAATAAATTGAGACTGACACTGAAATTTTTGTGTCTAGAGGCATAGAAAATCATGGGTAAATGTAGACATCTACATACTGTGAACTTCCTCCTGGCTATAGTAATATTTCAAATCAGTGTGAGATTCAGGATACCCTCTAAACTTCATATTTTTTAAATAAATATTGAGTGATACAGCTGAGATTAGGGATCCTTGTAAGGTGATGGACACATGAGTATTTTGTTCTAATGAATGGAATGACTTTATTAATAGGAAAGTGGGAGACTTGTGAGTGAGGCAGACTTTTTATATGAACATACTCACTTGGCATTCAATCATGTATCATATCGCACAAAGGATTTTACTAGATTTTTGTGCCATGATCTTTAAATTTTCAGTCTCAAAATTTGTATTTTGTTGCTTTATTAATTTCTGTATGTATGGCATTCTGAATAGGAATAGATAATAGAATGGAGAACTCATATTAATATTCAGTCATATATTCATTTTCTTTAGCTGAATAAGAAAGCAATTATTCCATTCAACATATCTAGCAAAGTAAATACTTTGAAAGTAGGAACATGATAGCAAGTTGAAGTTGAGTGCAAAGAAATCATTTCAGGAGGGATAATATATTTAAAATTAAATCTCCTTGTGGAATAGATAGCCCACTGCAAATGCTTAATATCCTATTTGAAAACAAACATATACTGCAGTCTATCACTAGCTGTGAGGACTTTTGATATTATTCAGTTTCTCCATCTTCAGCTGATCCATCAGGAAATCGAAGGACAATCAGATTACATCTCAAAATGTCCTTATGATGATTCAGAAATCTAATGTTCAGACAAGGCCCTGCATGTTGGAAACACTCAGTTTCTGTGTGTATAACAGCAGGACTTGAAACTTTGACACTATTCTTAGAAGAATAATTCTGACATTCAGAATACATATTTAAAATAAAGCCATAAACACACAGGAGGACCACAGAAGTGAAAATGTTCCATTAAATCTCATTGGTTTTGTTGACTTTGACAGAGGAGTAGATCAGGGAGTACAAACTATAAAAAAAAGGTGAAGTATTACATAATGGTAAAAAAAAATGATAAGGCCAAGATGTATTATTCCAAACATATAAAACTCCTCAATGGGTTGGGTTTGAAAACAGTCAGGAAAAAGAGGTAAGTGAAGACTCATGTCCATGTTGAAACCCATGTCCACTTTTGGAAAAGGAATGGTAACAGAAGAATGGAATTTCATTTGGAAATATATTGCACTAGGTTGACTCTGAGATTGAAACTTGCCAACACACCATGCAGATTCTATGTATTTCCTTTGGTGATGTCTTGAATTGTCCCTTAAATACTCTTTCTCTCTCTTGTATGCAGTTTTTGTCTATGGTTCTGGGATTGTGAGTCTTCCACAAAAAATAAAAAGGAAATGACAAAGATAAAAATCATTTCATGAGCATAAAGAAGATCTCTTCTTGTGTCATTTAACTTTTATATTTGCTTTGTAGGATCTCACAACCAAAGGTGTACAACTGTAGGTGAAGTAGAAAGCTTGTCTAAGGGAATTGAAATGTTTGCTTTTCTTTCATCTTTAATTTTTTTGCAGAATATTGCTATCATTTAACTCTAATTTCATTTACATAATAATTATGTTCCTCTCAGATCTATATTCATATATATATATATATTCATAGTATACATCTAATATAGGGTATATATTAATTTTCTGGGCTCAAATTAAATAGATTGAGAGATAGTGTGAATATCTTGAAACCTGCTAATTTCCCAAATATTGACTTGTCAAACAGCCAACCCTCCGTCCATTCCGTTTTCTCCTGTCCTGACCTGCACTCATGATGTTTTCTTACATCAGAGGGTTGATTGTCCCACAGAACACTGACCATAGAACCTTCTGGGCACACAAGTGACCCTTTTTTCAAGAAGAGCACGCTAAGTCCATTAAGTAAACATGGGCAGCTCTGGAAAGCCAAGAGTAAACTGTTTAAATACAATTACTGTTAGGCGAGGTGAGGTTGACATTGTGGGAAAGAGTTGGTCGAGAAGTTCCTGTGTTACAACCTATCATTTGAGTCTGACCAGGAATGCAGGGGTCTCTCTTCTCATTCCTGTCATAGACTGAAGGAATGAAGCAGGAGCCAATCAGAGATAAGGAGGCGGGCTGAATGAATTGTCCAATCAGGTGGGCCAACATACGCATATTCTTCCGGTGTCATGGCGCTAAAATCCGGCTCCTATATACTTTGCTGAGAGTCCCTTACTTTGCTAGGCCTCCTGTGTGATTTCTACTGGTTGTACAGTGCATGGGAAGGACTCTTGGGAGACCCTGAATCCACGCAATGGTGATGTTATGGGACAGAAGCGGGGAATGGGATGGGATCGGGATGAGATCTAAAAGAAGTGATCAGAACCAATTTCTTCGGGGAGCTACAGCCTCCCTGCTTAGCTTAGGACCCTTAGGTTCTTCTCATCTTTGGTACTTTTGTTCATTCTTCCCTGTGCTGGGTCAGGGTTAGTTCCGGGTTCACTGCATACTGTCACAACTGAGACACTCCCAGCCCACAATTCCCGTCTTGGGAAGACCCAGGCACTGCCTCATCGACACCAGTCATGGAAGAGCTCAAGGGGAGTGGGTTGGAGAGACCCTCTTTCAGGTATGGGTTGGAGCTGAGTGCAACTGTGATGGGCTAAGTCCCTGTCAAATTCCTTTTCGTAGGAGACCTGGAGGATCTGATATTTATAAATGTGTGCGATGCACGGTCTCGTACCCACAACTCATCTCCTCAGACCGTTACCTTTTTATATTCACAGTGAATATTGTATATTCACTGTGAATATTTTCTCACATTTCCAAAGTCACAACAGGTGTCAATAGGTGCTATGAGAATCCAAAGAAAGGCCTAACTACAGGTGATGTGACTGGGGGTGAAATGCTTGCAATAAAATCCTGCGTTTTATATTTAGCAACTCCTCAAATCACCTTAATTATTTATGTCATATCTCTACTTACATTGGCAAAGAACAGAGCTTGTAGTTTCACGACATTGTGGAATAAGGTCATGAAGCAAAAGAGGATGTTAGAGGAATTTTGATTGGCAGTAAGAATAGTGATTCCTTGGAACAATGGCTGATAATAAGAGCACAGTAATTGTTCAGTTGTTTAATGGCCACCTATCACAGGTGACTGTGTATTTAAAATGCTTATCTGGAACTCAGGCTCTTAAACCTTTTTTAAAAAAGAAAACTATGTATGAGTTGTATAGAAATCGGATTTTAGAGAAAAACTGATTATTTTAAAGTTCCTGGAAACTCAGGGACTTAGTAGGGAGTAACTTAGTAGGCAACTCCCTTTGGGAGAAGGCTGATTCCATGTGACCTGAGGAGGTTGATTCTTGGCCCACTGTCTGTACTTCACTAGTCTTATTTGAATTCTTATCAGTATGGCTTATTTTCCAACTTTTCCTAACTAGATGCCTTACTCATAAGGCAACTAAATAAAATATTTGTTACAGTTAGGCCTTTCAGAAAGTTTTTTTGTTTTTGTTTTTGTTTTAATGGAGGGAATGTTAATGTATTGCCAAGAGACAGGGAAAGTTTATTGCTATCGACAACTTTCTCAAAAGGCTGCCTGTTTACCCCAAACTTAGAAACACATTGAATTAGTTATCTACATGGACAGTGATGTGTGATATTAGTAATACTGGAAAGAGAGCTCTCATCTCAAAAAAATTATGATACTTCTTAGCATGTTCCTGTACATTGTTTTAACTTTGAAATGTTGATTGAAATGGATTTTGTAATAAACAAGAACTGAACTAGAGGTAAATCCCCATAGTTAAAGCCTATGGGCAAATGAAGGAATAGGAATAAAGTTTTATTTTTTGTAATGTAAGGAGCAAAGAAGAAGAGAGCTGGGCTTGTTGGAGGGATATGAAATCAGCATCTAGAACTGTACTTCCCTTCAGGAAGATTGTTTTTTGTTTTGTTTTGTTTTTTTTAAGGTTTTTTGAAACAGTATCTTGCTTTGTGGTTCAGGCTGGCCCTGAGCTCAGCCTTAAACTCACATCACAGCAATCCTCCCGCCTCTGTCTCCGGGCGTGCTGGGATTACAGGTGTGAGCCACCACGCCCAGCACTGGGGTATGTGGTACTGATTGCTGCTGGGGTGAGTCTCCACACCCAGTATTGTTATGTGGTTACCGGGGATCGAACCCAGGCCCTTGCGCTTGTAAGACAGGCACCGGAACCACTGAGCTATATCCCCGGCCCAGGAAGATTGTTCTTAATGTGACAATAATTGAAGGATTGTGTGCTGGCTTGGCATGAGACTGGGTCAGAAGTCACCAGCCTAAAGAAAAGAGGAAAAATTTGTGACATATACTAACATACACCTTAAATATGTCTTTTGTTATTACTGATCAGTCCACCTAATTATTTGTGCGACAAAATTAGAAATTAGGAAACTGGTATTATCAGTTTAAATTTAGAGTTGTTTTGCTGGTATTAAAAAAAATAGTTATATAAGTGTATACTTTAAAGATTTCCTAGCATGTTGCACCATCAAATCTGAAAAAAAATAAAAATCAAGATATGTCATATACAGGGGCCGGGGATTTAGCTCAGTAGTTCTGGCGCCTGTCTTGCAAGCGCAAGGACCTGGGTTCGATCCCGGTAACCACATACCATACTGGGTGTGGAGACTCACGCCCAGCAGCAATCAGTACCACACACCACAGTGCTAGGCGTGGTGGCTCACGCCTGTAATCCCAGCACTCGGGAGGCAGAGGCAGGAGGATTGCTGTGATGTGAGTTGGAGGCTGAGCTCAGGGCCAGCCTGAACTACAAAGCGAGACCCTCTCAAAAAAAAAAAAAAAAAAAAAAAAGATATGTCATATACAGAAAAACAAACAAAAAAGATATATGCAAGTACAAATTCTTGGTGATGAATACAATCACAAGTTCTACCTAAAGTGTACCAATAAACTCAATTAAAAATTACACTACAATAATACTGCAACAAAATGCTGTTTATTTCAAAAAAATAAACTCAGTAGTTGTGTATCCCGATATTTTCTAATTTTCCAGTGTTAGCCATGTCTGTTTACAACTATGCAAAACCAACTTTGAAATAGCCTGTGAGCAATAACATGGTGAGAGAATAATGAAGAATAAATGAATAGGAGCATATATATATGTGCATATGCAAGGTAAATATATATTTTATACACTGAGTTTGAATAATATAGTCCCCTTCCCACTTTCTTTATACTTAATTGGCAGTTGTAATTTAAATCTAGATAGTCTTCCAAAGCATCATGCACTGATAGGTAGGACTTTTGAAAGGTGACTGAGTCATAGATGTGGTACTGGATTAATCAACTGATGGCTTTATAGCAAGGGACAATGTTGGGAGGTGAAGCCTGGTAGAAGGAGATGGGTCTCTCTGGTATGGTCTAGACTGTGTGTGTATGTCTTTATCTATATTGATATCTCTATATAGATATATCTCCTTCCTTCTTTTCCCAATGCTGTGCCATGAGCAAACTTCTTATATGCTGTGCCCCTCTCCTAAGCCACCCTGCCTTGGAGCCAACCAACTATGGACTAAAATATTTATAAGCTGTAAATGAAAATAAACCTTCTCTGCTTTGAATTGTGGGTGTTGGATATTGCATCTTGGTTCCATGATAGTAACTGAGATAGATTTGTTCAGTTATTATAATGTTTTAGTGACACTGCTTCTTAGACTTTTATCTAAGATCAAGTATATTTTACTGACAATAGTAGTTTTTTGCCTTCTCTTGTGTGAATCTAAACATAACTAAAAGTTGCATCAGCCACATTTTGCCATGTTAAATTGAAGTGAGAAGAAATTTTACTCACTGTCAGATCTCATTGGTTATTTAGCTATCTCCTTTGTCTAGTATGACTACCATCTTATGGATCCCTTTGTTGAGGGACAGCACAGATATCTTCCTCACATGCAATTTACCTTACTGCAACTGTGAAGCATTTTGGCTCTGCCTTTGTTATTTATTTCTATAACAATTTTGGATAACAGAGACTCCTTGAAAAGTGCTGCATACTGTAGTCAATACCTTCGTATTCAGCCTCAAGAACAAGAGCAACGTGGAAAAGGCTTTAGCCATAAAATTTACCTCAGAGTATTTTTGGCAAGGAGTGTACTTAATAGCAACGTTGTAGCCTTCATATTCATCCTTTTCCATCCATCTTTTCTCCTTACATTCCCCACCTTCCTTTGGTTTTGTTTTTGTTTCTGTTTTTGTTTTCTGTTTGTTTGTTTGTTGTTGTTGTTTTGGTGGTACCAGGGATTGAACTCAGGCCCTTAGGATTCCAAGGTAGGTAGTACCTCTTGAGCTAAATCCCCGGTTGTTACCTTCCTCTGTTCTTTGCTTTCTTCTTTAGAATCTTAGAAGTTCCTGGGTCATAATGTAGCACTGAACATATGTTCTCTACATCATAGCACTGAACGTATGTTCTCTTTGTAGCACTGAACGTATGTTCTCTTTGTTCCTATGCTGGACAGGCCACTGGTAATAACCACAAAAACCATGTCCCTTATGCACATTTAAAATGTCATCATATGTCCTTTAACAGTCCTGTAAATGAATAATTTAAATTGAGTAATATAATCAGCTTCAAGAAGATTCAAGCATATAGCAGTTATAGTTTTTGAAAAAAAGTGGAACTTATAAGATGCTTAGGATTTATTATAGAAATGACTGCATATGTCAGTTGATATGTGAGGTTAAAGAAATAGCTTTAAAAATGACCAACATGTCAGTCATTAGGCACAGAGCATTCTGGGACTGTATTCACTTGGAATGATGTAGGCGTCACCAATGTTCAGGAAAAAAAGGAACAATTCACATTTGGTTCATATTTTTCTATAGATCTTGCCATGAACTTTGGTACCTTTGCTGTTTCATAAGAAAAAATTATTCTCATGCTTTAAATATATGTTCAGCAGTTGTTCAATATACAGATGATTTGGAGGGTTGTTCTCTTTGTGGAAGTGACTCTAATTGCCTGAGGAGTTTTACTAGAAAATTCTTGCAATTTTACTTGTAAACATTCACTGGTTTCAGACTAAAATTTGCACTTTTGAAAAATATTTGTGAAGGAATATTTTCATTTATTGTGAAATGTCCCCCTGATAAGTAGGCAACACCAGGAAGTTAGTAAAGTTTTTTTGTCTGTGGATGACTGGCATATGGAACACAGGCTAAGCACAGAAAATCCACCTTGCATTTGGTTGGCATTAACCAATAAGCTTGTACCTGAGAAGGAATAAAAGAGAAGAAAGAACATCTCTCCATTTTTTCTGTGGAAGCACTCTGGCATTTGATATTGCTTTAGATGTTGGTGTCCAGTTCCTTAAGGCTTCCAGTACCAACTCTTCAACCATCCAGTAGAAATTCCTGGGTAGGGAAAGAGCTTGAGATGAAGCGGTCAGGAATTAGTTGCAGTTGCTAAGGTCATACTCCTTTGCCTTATTCAGATACTCCCAGACATAGGCTTTTCCAATATCTTTTGACAGTAAGTCTACCCATCACATGACTCTAGGTGAGAACTTTACTATGGGGAAATTAATATGTTGAAATAGAGAAGTTTCAGTCTGTGAGGAGGGATTAGCAATTATGAAGAATTTACAGTGTTGAGCTCTTAGCTATTCCTGCCTTATCACAGAGAAATGCTTGAGAATGGGACTATACTGAAACTACTGTTCTGGCCATACTGCTAAGATTAGTTCTCAGAATTCTGGATTTCTTCATAACCCTAGAAGTAATAAATTTTTTATCTGAAGCTTCTGAAATATATTCTTTTCTTTCATCTTAGTTCCTTTACATAATATGGTCATCACATTTTACCAGCTCTTTATTTATTAAATAGTTTTATTCCCTTTTTTGGCATGGTTTTATTTATTGAAAATGTGTAGCTACAGTTCAAGAAAGTCTGTGCCACGAAGCTAAGTGGTTTATTTAGTTTTCTGCCTCCTGACAACCTTAAGTTTTTCCTCTTACTCTGTTGTGTTCTCCACTTGCTTGGACCCAGACTCTTCTTTAGGTTTAATGGTTTTCTCCAAGTGGCACTGACTCTGGAAGTTCAATGGCACAGTTGTGATCCTATATTCAAAGACAACAAAAAAGTAAAAGCTGTGAGTACAATATGGAGACCCAGGCAGCTCTGCAAAGGTGGAAAAAAATCCTTCAGTACAATGAACCTATAAACTAGGTCAAAGCAATGTCCAGGAAAGAAGTCTGGGATGGGAAGAGTGTCTAGTGTCTTATCATTTGAGGGCTAGGCATGGTGGCTCATGCCTATAATCCTAGCACTCAGGAGACAGAAGTGGGAGGATTGTTGTGACTTTGAGGCTAGCCTGGGCTGCACAGTGAGTTTAGGGCCAACCTGAGGTACAAACCAAGATGACCCTGTCTCAAAAAACTAAAAACCAAAAACAAAAAACTAGAGCCTATCATTTGGTCTCTACTCAAGCAGCTATTACACTTTCTTCTCCCTCTTGGCTCAGGGGCCAGAAAATGGAGCAGGTTTGTACATGAAGGAGCTTTTCTGTTGTATGAACTGTCCGGTCAGGCACAGTGGCCAGAGAATCAAATCCTCTGTCAAGCACTCAAGTCAGACGCTGCCAGGGTATTCCTGAAAAACTCCCAACCTGGATTAGCCTAATTTGCTGTATGAATTCTGTTGCTTGTGGCTCAGTGGGAAGATTTTGAAATACCCTCAGTCCTCAAAACAGCAATTAAGCAATGCCAAATGTCCCAAGGTAGGAGTAGTGCTTGTGGTGGATACCCAACTTCTGGTTGGAAGTGGATAGAATGAGCTTTGGCAGGATCTATTCCTCCTCGAGCAGGTGGTTAATCATTATATGTCCACTGTCAGTAGTATACAGTTTTGGTCCTTTCTAACCCTCAGGGGGACCAAGATCTGCATTCTGTCCATTCCAGTGAGGTGACTACCTTGGCGAGAGCCCTGTCTTTGCCAGCTCAGTACCTGTAGTTCCACTCCTCACCATGCTGTTCAGTAAGCAGGAGGGTTGAGGGGAGACTCATGATGTATGTGTGAGGGTTCTGTGTAGGGGAAGCTGTGCAGTGTTGGGTACCCTGGTTTTTGTCCCAGCAGATCAGGAATTATGCTTTGTATCTTAAATATCTGAGTTTGAAAATTGATTGGTTGGGCCAGGGATTTAGCTCAGTGGTTCTGGTGCCTGTCTTGCAAGCGCAAGGACCCAGGTTCAATCCTCGGTAACCACATACGATACTGGGCATAGAGAATCATGCCCAGCAGCAATCAGTACCACATATCACAGTGCCGGGTGTGGTGGCTCACGCCTGTAATCCCAGCACTCAGGAGGCAGAGGCAGGAGGATTGCTGTGATGTGAGTTGGAGGCTGAGCTCAGAGCCAGCCTGAACTACAAAGCGAGACCCTATCTCAAAAAACCTAAAAAAAAAAAAAAAGTGCAAAAGAATGGGAAAAAATAAGAATCAAGATATATCATGTACAGGTACAGATGCTCAAAGTTAAATGTGTTCATAATGTATATCTAAAATGTACCAATAAACTTAATAGAGAAAAATAAATAAATAAAAATAAAATTAAGATGCTAGCCATGTTTGGCACACGCCTGTAATCCCAGCACTTGAGAGGGCCTGAGGCAGGAAGATTGTGAATAGTTGAAGTTAAATCTGGCCTAAGTAGTGAATTGAAGGCCAATCTTAACTAAAAAGTGAGACTCTGTCTCAGAAAAATTGACATGCTCCTATGAGGTAGAAGAATGATTAAAAATAATATCGCAGCAGGTGAAAACCACCAAGTATTGGTCTGCAAGCATGTCAGTAATTAGGCATAAAATGGTGTTCTGTGCAGGGAGGAGCAAAGTAGAGTAGATACAATGTGGGAAAGCGGGGGAAAATGGTGGGTGGCAAAACCAACTCCTGAAGCAGTGGCTTTCCTCTGAAAATGTTTTTTAGTGTGAAATTAAAGGGTGGGCCCTATTCTGGCTCAGTATGAAAGTGACTCAAAATTTTAGACTTCAAAGAAAGATAGAAATATACATAAAGTTATATAAATATTTTTTACTACTACGTTCACCTAATCATTTCTGAGGCACAATTGGAATTTTGTTATGCTAGCTTAAAAATTGGTTAAGAAACATTATCTAGGTTAATGGGAGAGGTGCTACACAGAAATATAAATAATTTCAAAGTATTCTTTATAATAGTAAAGTTTTGGCCCATTACCTTCTCTCCAAAGAACATCCAGGCCATTTATATTCTTAATTATCATTATTTTGAATTTGAACAGTGAGTCTCACTACTTTGAGTTTGAAGCTCTTATGCTCTTTCCTGAGCCTCCCAGAGTGATGTGATCAAGCCCAAATGTATACCATGATCATAGTGCTTGGTTAAGTTAAACCTCATCAATTATTTGTTTTTGTGTCAAAATTTTAAATTTTTTACATTGTGAATGTCTAGGTACCATTCTAAAAGACTTCCTTGGAACTTTCTTCCCCTAGATCTGTGTCTATGAATTTGAGGTTAGTTGTATGGAGAGTATAATTTTTTTTAATGGAGGAGAGAATCTAAGTCTGTCACAATTTTTCAAGTGGTAGAAATGTCCATCCCTTTTATTACAAGCCAATTTGAGGGAGCATGTTCATTTCTGTGAAAAAGGTGGCTCAGTGTGCCAATGCTTGGTAACTTCAGACACATCACCTGCTTGGGCAGCAGTCTTTATTTGAAACAGTGTAATAGAGAAGCACTCTGAATTTGTCAAAGTTTTGTCACTCTGGGGAGTGCACCGATTTGGGACTCACCATTTTTGGTTGGGGAATTACATATTTCTCAGCAAGCAATACATGTTAGAATGAAAAAGAAAAACTGAGGAAAGACGAAGGTCAACTTTCAGCTGACTGTAGGTGTTTGTCTATGCTCAGAATTGAGAATGAGGACATAAAATTTTACTCTGTGAAGATGGCTAAGTAGGTAGAAAAGAGGTCCCAGGGCCAAGGAGTTAGCTCAGTGGTTCCGGCGCCTGTCTTGCAAGCGCAAGGACCTGGGTTCGATCCCCGGTAACCACATACCGTACTGGGTGTGGAGACTCACGCCAGCAGCAATCAGTACTATATAGAACAGTGTCGGGCGTAGTGGCTCACGCCTGTAATCCCAGCACTCAGGAGACAGAGGCAGGAGGATTGCTGTGATGTGAGTTTGAGGCTGAGCTCAGGGCCAGCCTGAACCACAAAATGAGACCCTGTCTCAAAAAACCTAAAAAGAAAAAAGAAAAGAAAAGCGCTCCCAGATTAAAATGACCCTAACTTCCCATATTTCCCTCTCTTACCACCCACGGCTGAGCTCCCATGGATTGCCTGGGCACAGTGTATTGTGTATAACTTCAGGAGAGCATTCAGCTTCTCAGTATGGAAGCAGGCTTTGTCTGTAACGTTTCCCTTTTGCTTCTTTTGCAACAAGTTGCTTGTATAAAATACAAGTTATCTTAATGACTTATGAATTTATTTTCATGATTTAAACATAACATAATTTTCTAGTTTAAAATGGAGTGGAGAATTGATTACATCTGACAAACTAAAGAAAACTTTAGAAGTCATTTTTGTAGTGTGTGTGTTTTCTTTTTTTTTAGATGTGAGTCTCACTAGTTCAGGCTGGTCTCGAAACGCACGATGTAGCTCAGACTGCCCTTGAACTTGGGACAATTCTGCTCAGCCTCCCAAGTGCTGGGATTACAAGAATGCACCACCATGCCATTTGCAAAGGCAAAATTTTTTGATTTTGCTATATGCGTGTCTAAAGATCCATAGAAGCATGATGTAGGTGAACAAACCATTTATGGTTACTTCTGGTACATATATCTGGCTTTATGTAGCTGCCCCGCAAGGTGGTCACAGGATGGATTTTTGGAGATCTCTTTGCGCTGTGACAATCTCATCAAGCAAAGTTTTATTTGGTTTTAGTTCTTTGGAGTTTTGAATAATACTTGAGGTTAATATATCTATATCATGATGAAAAGATTATCCATGGTTTCTTTGCCTCAATTTATTGCCCATAAGGTTGTAGGACAGTTTATATTTCAGGCACTTCAATGCTTTATTTCACTAGCTCTAGGCTTGGGTTATTTCAATTTGGTTTTTAAAATTTTTTTGATGCAATTTCACTGATTTTTTCTTCATGATAATAAATTAAAATTTCTGATAGAATAAAAATTCCTGGCACGCAGATTAAAAAATTCAAAAATTTAAAAATATTTTCATATGAAGTTTTCATCTAATATTTTATGGATAGGTAGTTTGTGTTTTGCTAACATGTGGAAGAGTTTATATTTGTCCATCTAACATTTTTTATAATAAATTAAATTGATTAGTATATTTTAGAAATACATTATGATCACATTCCTCACTGAGAATTTGAACCTGTACATGATATATCATGATTCTTATTTTTGTCCCATTTCCCTGCCCTTCCTTTAACGCCCCCTCCTACATACATAAGCTTTATTTTTTCCTTATTATCACCAATTTTTTTCCCTTCTTTGCTTTCCCCTGTCCCCACTAAGTTCCTCTTTACCTTTGAAAATTTTCTTCCTATTTGACAATATATGCTTTATTATATTTCTGTGGTTTTATCTTGTATTTATTACATGTAGAACCTTTTTCATATATAGACTTTAATAACTGTGTCACTGTGAAGGTTTCATTTTCTTGTAAGAGTTATCATTTCCAATCCTCTTATTTATACCTGATACGTGATTATATGGCATATTCTTATATATGAAGCTAGGGATATACTTTGAGATATATTATCTTAATAATTCAATTAGTTTTTCCTGGTACTTTAATTTTTCCAACATATACCATGATATATACAAGTGAAGACAGTTTTATGTATTCCATCTTAATCCTGGCCTATGTCTTTATTCTTTCTTGTGTTTTGTCTGTATCTATTTAATTATTTTATAATTTTTGTTCTCTAGATTTAACTGTAATAAGTTACATTAATTATTTAATAATTCCTTTAATTCTTTTAATAATTTCTTCTCTATTGTCTAATCCACATGATAATGTGGAATGAAATTATTTTCTGGGCAGTGAGTTTCATTTTATGTTGCTGTTCTGTAATTTTCTGATACTGAAAATTCTCTTGAAGCACCCATCTGAAAGTCTCTGAAAAGATAATAATGCATTGTATAGTATATTCTTGTTCATGCATTATGAAATCTTCAATATTTAATCAAGCTTTTCATTTGAAGCATGTGTCTTAAAAATTTGTGATTTAATGTCTAATTCTTAGGAATATTTTAAACATGTTTCTGTTACTGATCTTGAACTTCAATAGGTGTGAGAGCCTCATTTCCATGATTTGCATTACTTCAAACATAAGAAGTTTCTTTCTGTTTTTCTTATTACTTTTTACTTATATTTACAGTATAAAATCATTATATTCATTGTAGTGAGTTGTTAATGTCTATAACACATTTCACTTTTCTGCCCTAGAATTTAAATTCTTTGTTGCTGCTCTGAAAATGTTCTATTCAGATCAATATTCTTGTGATTTGGAGAAGGTTGTGTTACGTAATTATTTGATAAAATATTGTGCAGTATCCAGTGAGTCCCTATGAGGTGTGATGCTGTTAATTTTAACTGTTTTTTAACAGATTTTCTTCCTTTTTCAGCTGTCAGTTGTTGATGTAGCTGTTTTAAAATCTTCATAATTGTGAATCATAATTTTCTTTTCACATTCATGTTTTGTCTCATGTAATTTGATGTTCTGTTAAATGTAATAAGGGCTATTCATTTTACAGAACTGCCTTTTGTACCATTAATTACTGATCATTACTTCAAGATGCAAATTAAATAATGTCAAATTAATCTAACTACTGTTTTTGTTTTTGTTTGCTTGGGGAGGTGGTACCGAGGATCGAGAAATTAATATAACTTTGCAGATTTTGTTGAATCCATAGACTAGTATGTATTTTTTTGCATACCTTTCTATTGTAATCTGTCTTCATCGATGTCAACATAACAACCACTGCTGTTCACACTGTTGGCATTATAACTCAGAGATGTCTACGTCAGTTCTAATACTTGTTTTCTCTCTCTCTAACAGTCTAACATGTCCTTCTGAGGCACAATATAGAGTCTGACCACTGCTTGCTGGAGGTCTGTGTGTCTCTTCTTTGCAAATTTGCTGCTTTGCTTATTGGTGTCCAGTGTGTGAATGATGTTTCATCTTTTCATATATGAATGCAGATAGATATAAATTAATGTGTACTTTCTTTATGGTAGTTTAACTTTCTTAATGGTTAAATATTTTTCAGTACATTTTATTTTCAAAACTGTTGGTGAGTAGCTGGGTGTGGTAGCTCATGCCTGTAATCTCAGCACTTGGGAGGCAGAGGCAGGAGGACTGGTGTGAGTTCAAGCCTTGTCTGGGCTACATAGTGAGTTCAGGGCCAGCCTGAACTACAAAGCAAGACCTGTCTCAAAAACCAAAAAACAACAACAACCAAAAAAAAAATGTTGGTGAGGTTTAATAATGATACCAATATAAATACAGTAGATACTGAAAATTCATGAGGATTGTGTTTTTAGAGCATCCACCCATTACTAACACCTGCAGAGTGTTTCGACAGGATCTTAGGGCTTTAAGAAGAACAGCTGCATGGGGTACAGCCTGATATGGTGTGCGAACACTGGTGCATCTACTGGAGATGGATTACAGGGCAGCAGCCAATCAGTAGCAAGGAAATCTGAATAAGGCTATCAGATTGGCTTCTTGTAAATCTCTTGCCAAAAAAATCTGCAGATCAAACCCCAACTTCATTGGGTTATACTGTATCCTAGGAATATTCAGAAAGTTTCATCGCTGGGCCTTGATCAATGGAAGAGAGTGTCTAGCTGACTGAAATCCTACCTGACTCAAACTTCCCTTGCCCCGAAGATGATCTCTCTCCCACTTTGGTAACCCTTCCTAAGTTTACCACATGTGACATTCTATGAAGTGTTCTTTTAGTGTCCTCCCTTGGAATTTTCATTAAGTGAGTATTGTAGGAATTGACAAGAGAAATATCTACATAGTTTTGGTTTGTTTGATTATTTGTTTTGTTTTGTTTTTCTCCATCTGATTATTGTTCATAAGTGCTGAGAAGTAAATCAAAGGCATAGTGTTTTCTCATCCATTCCAGTGTTCAGTCATGTGGTTCAGAATTTTTCAAGTTTACTTGAAAAGAATTACATCTATTTCTGGGAATAATAGCACAGTGTTTTCTATAAACAATGGAAAGAAGTCAGTGGTCTGCAGATTTTGGCAAACTCCAAAGTACAAGAAATGAAGATAGAGTATATCAGTTTATTCTCCATTTTGCATTAGTCTACCTCTTTATTACATTCTTCTATACTTTCACTTTTATTTAATGATTTTGTAAAAAAAAAATTAGGTTCCTGTTTTTCATTTAGGGTTGTCTCTAGAGTTAGCTATGGTGCAGTCATTTTTGGAGATTGGTGTTCATTGATTTTTAATAACTATATAAAATTTTTATGCTGCATGCACAGCAAATATTTTATTCTTGTCTGATTTCCCATGATCTTCATATATTTAAATTTATTCTTCTAGTTCTGATGGTTAGTTGATTTTCTTCTGAGAAAACACTTTCACATCTAAAAGTAATTTCACTGTAAATTCTCAAGGCAGTCAAGTTTATCTTTCCCATTTTAGTATGTATCTTAGTTATTGTACACAGAAGAGTATGCAGTCCAGGTCTCCAAGTATATACTTGTTTCTCCGTGAACATCAATGAACCAAATTGTGATTTCTTCAAAAGACACATAACACCAGCTCTGTTATGAATCAGTATTTTGTATATATGTGGGTTTACTGAAGACCCTCTTTCCTGAGATCCATTTGTCATCCTCTCTGCTAATAACACAGTCTCATGAAAAGTGAAATTTGAATGTTTCTCATGTGTATTATGTAAACTATCAACCTTCTCACTTAAAAGGTATTGAATGGTGTTAGATCTTTATTATAATGTATAGCTATAAACTTTTAACAAATCAGATTGTTATTGTAGTTTGTGTCGAAAGGTCCCTTCGAAGTCTTACACAGTCTTTTTTCAAAGGTAGCTGAATCTGGAATGTGTGATGCTGAGATTAAGGTTGTGTGATTACTAAACAAGTACATGTGAGAGATGAGTTTGGCACTGCTCTAATTCTGATAGTCTGACGGGATAAAAGGAGCAGAGAGATACTGTTAACGTCTTGTTGTCTTCCACTGCCATGAACTGGAGCTAGCTGATAATGGACTGAAACCTATGACTGTAAGCCAAATAAACCTTTCCCTCTTTAACTTTGTGAGATATTGAGTATTTTGTGAGAAAAAAGTAACACAGGTGTCATGTGTGACCAGTTTTTGAAGTTATCCTTTGGAGGAGGGGAGTTTGAGGCAAGGTCTCACTTTGTTTTTTTTCAGAATGGCCTTGAATTTACTGTGTAGCCAAGCCTTTCCTCGAACTCCGTGGCAGTCCTGCATTGCCCTCCAAAATGCTATGGAATTAGATACATGTACCACCAGACCTGGCTAAAATTTTCATTTTGTGCCCAGTTACTTTTTTATATTTCGGTTTTCAATGCATATAATACATTTTATTCATCTCTTTTACCATTTTTTTTCCCATTACTGTTCCATATCCTCTTAGACTTTCTTACATTTGAGTTCAAGATGACCATTTGGTGACACTGAGCTATAAAATAAAATACTACCTTTTCCCTATTGTCAGTGTTCATACACTTGTTCAAATAAAACTTTCCACTGACATTTTAATTATTATTCATAAACCTTATTTGATGTTCCATTATGTTTTTTACAAAACCAAATTCAAGTTTCAAAATTTTACGTATAATCACAAGAGGATTCCATGCCATAAATAATAAGATTTGAAGAGATATTACCTTTTGTTTAAGAAAACTATTCATTATATATTCATTTGCCCCATTGTTTTCTGGATGGTGATTTTGTAGGCTTGCCTCTATGCTTTAGAGATAGTGCACAAGTATAACACAGCAGAAAAACCAGTGCTCTTCTTCTGTTGTGTTAGCAATGAGTGGCAACCTAGCCCCAGAATTACTGTTTGAAAGAAATGTGCATACATATGGAATTGATTACCACCACATGGAGTTAATATTTGAAAAATTCAGGTCCTGTCAGCTTTTTGTTTTCTTTTTTTGAGGCAGGTTCTCACTATGTAGTTCAGGCTAGCTTTGAATTCACTACGTGTAGCCCACACTAAACACATGGTAACCCTCTTGCCTCACCACACACTACTGCCATACCTGGCCATCAATTCAGTTTTTTATAAGAAGAGTTGATATGTCCCAGGCTGGGATTCTCAACCTTCCTTCAAAAAATATGTATGTGATCATTTAGGAGTCAGTGACTTTTGAGGATGTGGCTGTGAACTTCACTGTGGAGGAGTGGGCTTTGCTGAATCCATCACAAAAGAAGCTCTACAGAGATGTGATGAGGGAAACTTTTAGGAACATGGCTGCCATAGGTAAGAATGACACCACTTTCTCATTTATATGATCAGAGAACATTGATGCTCATTAGTGAAGTAAAATAGAAAGTGAAAACATTTTGAGGAATATCTCAGGTCTGGTTACATAATACCATGAATCTAACTGGAATCAATTCATTTTTATGTAATAATATGGTATCTCCTTAAATTTCTTGTCTCTTAATTCAGGAAGAGCCTGGGAGAACCAGGAGGTTGAAGAAGACTACAAAAATTACTGGAGAAATCCAAGGTAATTTGCAGTCACAAGAAAAAGGAATGTTCCTCAAGAAACCGTGTGAAAAATAATACAAGTAGGGAAACAGAAGCTCAAATGCCACATGCATTCTCTTATATGAAAAACCAAAAATTAAATTAAATTAAGGAGTAAAACAAGGGAGAGGCAATTTAAAAAGGAAAGCCTGAAACGGGGAAGACAAACTAGGAAAGGAAAGAAAGGGAACAGTGATGAGCGAAATGGTATCAAAATAATCAGTATGCGATAAACAAGTACCAGTTGCCCAAAATGAAACTAACCCTTCTGTATTACAAAATATTCCAATTTTAAAATTCCCAAGTGAAACCGCTCTTTTGAATGGCTGTTTTGAAAGTATCATCCAGGGCATTTATTGTCAGAATTTCTTTTTTGTTTTTGAGATAGGGTCTCACTTTATAGTTCAGGCTGGCCCTGAGCTCAGCCTCCAACTCACATCACAGCAGTCCTCCTGCCTCTGCCTCCTGAGTGCTGGGATGACAGGCGTGAGCCACCACGCCCGGCACTGTGGTATGTGGTACTGGTTGCTGCTGGGGTGAGTCTCCACACCCAGTATTGTATGCGGTTAACCAGGGATCGAACCCGGGCCCCTGTGCTTGCAAGACAAGGCACTGGAACCACTGAGCTAAATCCCCGGCCCAACTGTCAGAATTTCTTAGGAGGCATCAAACCAGAACTTTTGGTAAATCATTAATGTGGAGGCTCAATTTTTTACCACTTTTTATTTTCTTTGCAGAAGTGAAGAAGTAGAAATACGCTATAAAGGTTGGAATCAATATGAAGAAATGTTCCTTTGGACTCCAGATACTAATGTGGACATGAAACAAGCTGGTTTGAAACTAGCTGAAAGCTTTGCTTGCAGAAAGCCTGTGATTAGGCATCTGTCACTAAATGTATCCACCATAGTTCACACTGGACTGAAGACATCTGAATATTTGGGATCTGTAGAGAACCTATATAAATGTAAGGAACATGGAAGAACTTGTGCTGATTTCCAGCTCTTTCAGATGGATGCAAGGACAAAGACTGGAGAGAAATCCTATGAATATGATCAATGTGGTAAATCCTACTCTGATCTTGGTGAAAGAACTCAACTTATAGAGAAGACCATTGTATGTAAAAAAATTTTAAATGCCTCCAACACACCTAAGGATGTACAGATTCATGAAAGAAATCACAATGTGGGGAAACCCTATATATGTGAACAATGTGGGAAAGCTTTTAGCACACAGCGCTACTGTAAAAAACATGAAAAGATTCACACTGGGGAGAAACCCTATGTATGTAAGCAATGTGGAAAAACTTTTAGTACACAAGGTTATTGTAAGATACATGAAAGAAATCACTCTGGGGAGAAACCCTATGTATGTAAGCAATGTGGGAAAGCTTTTAGTACACAAGATTATTGTAAAATACATGAAAGAATTCACACTGGGGAGAAACCCTATGTGTGTAAGCAATGTGGAAAGGCTTTTAGTACATTTCGTGATCTTCAGAAACATGAAAGAACTCACACTGGGGAAAAACCTTATATATGTAAGCAATGTGGGAAGGCTTTTAGTACACAAGATTATTGTAAAATTCATGAAAGAATTCACACTGGGGAGAAACCTTATGTATGTAAGCAGTGTGGGAAAGCTTTTAGTACACAACGTTATTGTAAAAAACATGAAAAAATTCACACTGGGGAGAAACCCTATGTATGTAAGCAATGTGGAAAAGCTTTCATTACACAAGGTTGTTGTAAAACACATGAAAGAATTCACACTGGGGAGAAACCCTACGTGTGTAGGCAGTGCGGAAAAGCTTTTATTACACAACGTTGTTGTAAAATACATGAAAGAATTCACACTGGGGAGAAACCCTATGTATGTAGGCAATGTGGGAAAGCTTTTAGTACACAAGATTATTGTAAAATTCATGAAAGAAATCACACAGGGGAGAAACCTTATGTATGTAAGCAGTGTGGGAAGGCTTTTAGTACACATAGTGATCGTCAAAAACATGAAAGAATTCACACTGGGGAAAAACCCTATGTATGTAAGCAATGTGGAAAAGCTTTTATTACACAAAGTTGTTGTAAAATACATGAAAGAATTCACACTGGGGAGAAACCCTATGTATGTAAGCAATGTGGGAAAGCTTTTATTACACAACGTTGTTGTAAAATACATGAAAGAACTCATACTGGGGTGAAATCCTATATATGTAAGAAATGTGGGAAAGCTTTTAGTAAACAAGATTATTGTAAGGTACATGAAAGACATCACATTGAGGCGAAACCTTATGTATGTAAGCAATGTGGGAAAGCTTTTAGTCAGCATGAACATTATAAACAACATGAAAGATACCACACTGGAGAAAAACCCTATGCATGTAGTCAGTGTGGGAAGGCTTTCAGCACACACAGTTATCGTCAAATACATGAAAGATCTCACAGTGGAGAGAAACCATATGTATGTAAACAATGTGGGAAAGGTTTTAGTACACTAAGTTATTGTAAAACACATGAAAGAAATCACACAGGGGAGAAACCCTATGTTTGTAAGCAATGTGGGAAGGCTTTTAGTACACAACATTATTGTAAAATACATGAAAGAATTCACACTGGGGAGAAACCTTATATATGTAAGCACTGTGGAAAAGCTTTTAGTACAAAAAGTTATTGTAAAATACATGAAAGAACTCATGCTCAGCATTAATTCTGTGTATATAAGCAATGTGAGAATACTTTCAGTACATACATATATAGTCAGATACATGAAAGAAATCTCACTGGAGAGGAACTTCATATATGTAATCCTATTCTGAAAATTCTGTGAAAGTTTCTTATGTAATAGAGACCTTTAGGGGTAATTATTACAAAAAGTGGATGTCATTTACTGCATAAAGTTTCCAGGAAATACAATCATAGATTGAGGCAGCATAAAATAAAATCATTATGCATTTTTCAGTAAATTACTTACATGTCTGGATTATGTATTTGGGGTATTTAATATAAAAATATTGAGATGGCATAATTTAGTGTTTTTGAGTTTAGTACATAAGTATGGTGAATTGAAATGTATTTTTTACTTTCAAGAAAAGTATGTAGTTTGTGTTCAAGCTTTACAACTGGAAGGAATAGGTCACTATAAAACTTAATTTTGTTCATTGTTAGGATTTTGCCACTATCTTTGTTTTAAATTTTTGGTGCATGCTCTGTGTTCTGTGTAAAAAAAGATATTTTTGAATTTTACACTCTACTTTATATTAAGATCTCTACTTCCAGGGATTTGTGAACATGTTTTTTACAAAGTTCACACAACTTGTAAATTAGCACATTATGTTTCTCATGTTCTGACAAAATACCTGCTTATAGCCCAATATTGTATGCTATCTTATGTACATAATTTTGCCTATTTTTAATATTAGAGTCAATATAACTTACATAAAATTTTGTTTTCTTACTACCAAAATTGTACTTTTCTTTCCTAAATTGCAATGACTTAATTTGGTGATAAGTTTTCCACCATATGTACCAAAAATAATTCAACTGCTGTGTGTTTCTGAGTACCACAGACCAGAAGGACAACTTGTCTCTAAGAGGATATCATGAATTATAGTAATAGCTCCAAAATTATAATAGTGTGAATTTTCAATGACAGCACTCAGTGGAATTTTTGTCAGCAGTGGAGTTATTTTGGGAGAAAGATTGCTAATTTCTGACTATCCTATGTCAGATAACCTGAGGAAAGTTAAGATCCATAATAGTGATTCTCTTAGTCATTTTAATGGATTAAAAACTCATATGGACTAACAAAGAATTGGAATTATTTGGCCAATAGTTGTGCATTGTTGGTTGTAGGCTTCAGTTGATTTAACAAAACCTTTGTAAAAGTTTAGACAAGAATTTTTAGTGCTTTCTTAAATGCGTTATAGATGACTACCCTTTTAAGTTAGTAGCTGCACAACTCTTAAAGTAATGGTCATGTATCCTATATAAAAATATTTTTATGGTATCTTTCAAAAAATGAATAAGATGCTTAGGTTTTTGGAGAATAATTAAAAATCCTGGTGTATGCTCGTAATTCCAGCACTCTGGGTGGCTAAAGGAAGAGTATTAGAAATCTGAGCCTTGCCTGGGCAACTTAGCAAGATGCTGTCTCAAAATAAACAGAATTTAAAAAGGTGTAGAAATGGCACTGAATTTAATTCTCCATGATGCAAACGTTTTTCTTTTAAATACTCATGGAACCAGACACTAAAAATGTCTGTGGTATTTGTACATACATTAAACTGCATGAAGTTAACATTTAAAAATATGCACTTTAAATATTTGAATTATTACTATGAAATGTACAAGATGCACTTCAATTTTGCTTGTGATTCCAAGGATAAAAATAAATGCAGATAACTTCATGTTCACAAGAGACTTAATTTGGCTTGTAAAAGGATAATTTCCAAGGAAGGGTTGGTCAGAGATTATAAATTACTGCCTCTGAGATACTGATTGCCCTTTCCCTGAGACTAGATAGAAACTTTGATTACCTGGGTACTGTACTGAGAATTTTTGTGAGTCTGGAAAGAACTTCAAAATGGCTTCCAAATTCAATTTATTGGCATATATTTTTTTAGTCTCTTCCTCCTATCCTCTTTTTAAAACCCCAGGACTCTGAATTACATGCTTTAGGGCAGAAGAGAGGTGCAAAAATGAGGATCAGTGAGCGGAGAGGTAGAAACAGGTGCTACTCAACTCTTACTGATTTATAGCAATCTGGGTACAGAATTTCCTCATTTTTTTTTAATTTTCAGGAAAATTGAAACTACTTTCATATCTCTGAAAAAAATCTATACTTTCCTATCTCTAAAATTCAGATGAATCTGTAAGCTCGATAGCAACAAAGAGCTGTTAGTATGGATACAATTAGAGCATAGCACTAAAAAGTAAGAGAGAAAATGATTTCTAAGAGAGTTCAAAGATTAAATGAAGCACATAACATGGAAAGTAACTATAGCCATTTAAACAGTGGTCGCCGCACAGTGAGCACCTATATAAACTTCGAATTATGCTTCAGGTGAACCTACAGGAATAACAGGAAGCAGGCTAGCATCATTCCAAACAGATTCATGTGAAGAACGAATTAAATTCAAGAGAGCAGATTAAAAGGGGGTAATCAGGCTCAATGGACTTATCACCTGACTGGCTTGTCAAACATGTTATCATGGACAACACAGATCTGAGAAATACATGGTCAGGGAATTTTGTCATTGTGTGAACACCGGAGCACATACAAACACACATGCATGGTATATATCAGTTGCTGTGTATCCTCTTAATGTGAGATAGAAGTGTAATAGCTGGATATGTGGTCCAGTCTATGTTATCTCTAGTGACCAGAAGTTAGAGAGGACATTAATTTCTACAATAATGATGCTGCAATATTTCCTATTACCCAAATTTTAAAATGCTATGAACAATTTATACCAGTAAATTAGACAACATAGATGAAGCAGACAGATTTCCAAGAAAACATCAATTATTGAAATAGATTCAAAATCTTAGTAGACCTACAAGTAAAATAAATTGAATAATTAATTTTAACTGTCCCCATAAAGAAAAATGTGGTTCCAGATGGCTTCATTAATGAATTCTCCCAGACATTTAAAAAAGAAATTTTAGCCAGGCATGGTAGTGCATGCCTGTAAACCCAGCTTTTGGGAGGCTGAGGAAGGAGAATTAACACAAATTCAAGACCAGGCTGAACTATATAGGGAGACCCTGTCTCAAAAAAAAAGAAGAAGAAAAGGGAAACAGTATAAAAAGAGGGGAAAGGAAGGAAGTAGAGGGGGAAAAATGGGTGGAAGAGAAAGGGAAAGGAGAGACAGAAAAGAAAGAAAACATTTTACAAACTGGACTACAAATCCTTCCAAGTTAGAGCCAAAGTGAACCCTTGCCAACTCTTTCTATGAGGGAAATCTTACCCTGACACCACATCACAGTACCAGAGAAATCCAGGCCAACATCTTTCATGAATATAGACATTAAAATACTCAACAAATTATAAGCAAACCATACACACAAAGAGTTAAGTTTTACCATACACAAACTGATTTTTTACTAGGTTGTTGGAGGAAACCATCACAGAATGCAGAGTATAGTTGTGACAAATGAATCTAAATTGCAAAGGAATCACACAGTGTCACTAAAGAAAAGCTGAATCAAGTATTTTGAAAACAGTGTTTTACTGGATACTAATCCCAGCTCTACATAAAAAAAAAAGACTGTACACCAACACTAGTGCTAAGTTGATCACAGGTTTAGCAATTTTGAAACTATATGTATACTAAAGTTGAACAATATATATAGATAATGAGACCAGTTTTTTTCTGGAAAAAGTGCTGGAGAAAGATGTTATACAAAGCAGGAAATTTCTAGAATAAACTGTGGTGTTGGATTAGAGTTTGAGAGGTCAGTAATGAATTTATTTACACACAGATATGTATGCCTTATTATGCCAGCAGCGCCTCACCCACCTTGTATTTACCAAGTTTGGAGATTCCTGCAGTGTTGCGGATCCCTTCCAGCTACCAGCATATACTCTAAAGATATGTATGTAAATAGGTTAGAATATACATACATGGATTTCCTAGCTCCATCACTTAAGTGGACTTAGTAGAAGCAAGAGATTCTCTAGTAACCATGAGCACATATAAGTCTCAGGATGTTATCTTTATAATTCCATTCTCCAAGAAAAGGAGCCAAAGCTACCTGAAGACGCACTTGACTCCAGAACTGGGGCAGATAAAAAATAAGATGATCCTAGAGCAGCTTAAAGGGCTAGAAGCAAAAAAAGTACTTGGGGAAAAATATTCCTGGAGGGGGATGCAGGTATATTTAAAAGATTCAGGAACTAACCTGAAGACCTCATAAATGCCCATCTGGAAAAATCTGAGTAACAAAATATACAGTAATAACATATAATAGCCCAAAGAATGAAATAAATAGTCCATACAGATATAAATGATTAAATAAGTTGAGAAAACTCTTAAAGAAAAGCACTACATAAATGTAGAAGAAACAAGGAAACAAAAAAATCACCATTAGAAGGCTGGGGATTTAGTTCAGTGGTTCCGGCGTCTGGCTTCCAAGCGCAAGGACCCGGGTTCGATCCCCGGTAACCACATACAGTACTGGGTGTGGAGACTCACGCCAGCAACAACCAGTACCACATACCACAGTGCCGGGCGTGGTGGCTCACGCCTGTAATCCCAGCACTCGGGAGGCACAGGCAGGAGGACTGCTGTGATGTGAGTTTGAGGCTGAGCTCAGACCCAGCCTGAACTACAAAGCGAGACCCTGTCTCAAAAAAAAAAAAAAAAAAAAAAAAAAAAAAAAAAAAAAAAAAAAAAAAAAAAAAAAAAAAAAAAAAAAAAAAAAAAAAAAAAAAAAAAAAATCACCATTAGAACACTACAATAATAGTTGCCACAGACAAGATGTACTCATTAACAAATGATGAAAGTAATAGTGAGGTATTTAATGTATCACTATCCCCCAGCAGCCAACATGTTGATATGAAAGCAACCTAAGTGTCCATCAATGAATGAATTTTAAAACATGGATTATATACACAATAGGGTATCATTCACACTTAAAAAGATGAAGTCACGTCATTTTCATAATATAGAATTATTTAGAAGACGTGATGGTACGTTAAATAAGCCAGGCACCGAAATGCAGCATGCAAATGCAGCATGACTTCACTCATGTAGATTCTAAAAATGCTGATTTCACAGGAGAGGAGATAATAGTCACTAGAGGCTGGAGAGGATGGAAGGGGATGGAGAGAAGTTGTTCGATGTGTACAAAGTTACACATAAATAGGAGAAATAAGTTCTACTGTGAGTGACAATAGGCAATAATAATGTGCTAGAAGATTGTGGTGAATGCTTCACCACAAGGAAATAAAAGATGTCTGAGATGACAGCTATGCTAACTATCCTTACATGTGCCTCAACAACTGTGCATATTATGAAAATATAACATTGTATTATATAAATTTATGCAATTCTTTGCCAATTAAAATAAAGTATACCTTAAAATAAAAATAAACATTAGTGATGCAAGTTTAAATATACATAGAATTTTTGCACAGCATCAAAATATGCCCCCTGCCAAATACTTATTATACAGGGAAAAACAGTAACTTTTCGGTAGATCACTAAGGTAAACATGACCCAAATAAAACATGGATATTCTATACTCCCTGTGATATCCTAAAAAGGATGTTACAGCTAAAGAATTCTTTCTTTAAGAAAATTTACTTAAGGGGCCGGGGATATAGCTCAGTGGTTCCAGCGCCTGTCTTGCAAGCGCAAGGGCCCGGGTTTGATCCCGGTAACCACATAACAATACTGGGTGTGGAGACTCACCCCAGCAACAATCAGTACCACATACCACAGTGCCGGACTGGTGGCTCACGCCTGTCATCCCAGCACTCGGGAGGCAGAGGCAGGAGGATTGCTGTGATGTGAGTTGGAGGCTGAGTTCAGGACCAACCTGAACTACAAAGTGAGAGCCTGTCTCAAAAACAAAACAAAACAAAACAAAATTTACTTAAGGCCAAGGATTTAGCTCAGTGGTTCTGGCATCTGCCTGGCTATCACAAGGTCCTAAGGTTCAGTCCTCAGTACTGCATACCACAATACTGGGAGTGATGACTCATGCCTATCATCCCTGCACTCGGGAGGCAAAGACAGGAGGATTGCCATGAATTTGAGGCTAACCTGGGCTATATAATGAATTCAAGGCCAGCCTGAACTGCAAAGCAAGACCCTGTCTCAAAAACAAAACAAAAAACAATTTACCTAAAACAGTATGCCTTATTCTGCCAGCAGCAGCCTCACCCATCTTGTATTTACCAAATTCAGAGGAATTTTTTTTGCAGCGATGCTGGGGATCTCATCCAGGTACTAGCATATGCTAAGCACACACCGCCACCACTGAACCACCTATCCAGCTATTACACTTCTATCTCACATTAAGAGGATACACAGCAACTGATATATACCATGCATGTTTGTATATATGTGCTCCGGTGTTCACACAACGACAAAATTCCCTGACCATGTATTTCTCAGATCTGCATTGTCCATCAGTACATAACATGGTGTGTGAGTGTGTGTGTGTGTGTGTGTGTGTGTGTGTGTGTGTGTGTGTATCTTTGTTTTCAAAAGAGATGGACAAGGAATCAGTTAGGAAAATTGGAGAAGCCACAAGAGCTATGGGCATCTTGCTAGTTTCTGCCTAGAGGAAAAGCCAGTCCAAAGTTTGACTCTTCTATTGCAAGGATCCTCACCCCTGGGACCAATCAGCCTCACAGCCTCCAGACACCCAACTTTTGGGAGCACATCTAGCAGAAAAGATGAAGATGGGACATTGCCTCTCTGAGACACCATTTGAAAGGCCCACAGGAGCTCCTTTTGGTAGGTAGGTCCCTTGGCCTCCCTCAAGAGCAGAGCCGGACTCATAACTATCTCCGAAGTATTCATCCCAGTAGTTGGCCTGGGCCAAGCAGCAAAATCCTGGGGAATGAGCCGTGGTAGGTCAGAGGAAAGTACCATATTTCTTCACAGCCAAGAGAAGTAAGGCAAGATTTAGGAAGAACCAAGCAAGCAGCCCAGAGGCAGCTTTGCCAGGATGCTGTGTGAAGGCCACCAGGACTGTGCTTTTCTTTTTTTTTTTTCTTTTTTCAGTCTTCTTGAGACAGGGTCTCACTTTGTAGTTTAGGCTGGTCCTGAATTCAGCAATCCTCCCGCCTCTGCCTCCAGAGTGCTGGGATTACAGGTATGAGCCACCATGCCCGGCATTGTGGTATGCTGGTGGGTTTGACTCACCACGCCTGACATTGTTGTATGTGGTTACCAGGAATTGAACCCTGGCCCTTGCAAGGCAAGCACCAGAACCACTGAGTTAAATCCTCAGCCCCCAGGCCATGCTTTTGCATCTTCCAGAAGCTCCCTAGACACAAATGAGTGCTAGAACTGGAGGAAAAGATAGTAGACAGTGCTGCATAACTGAAGCAGACAGGCAAGAATAAAAGGAAGGCTGAATGACGCTGCAGTCTAGATGTCCTGGGGCTCACCCTTTAAGACTCTGTTAATCCACTGGATCACAGTTCTCTAAGTCCATATCTTCAGCTGTGACCCAATAAGCAAGCTCAGGAGGATCACTGGGTTTTCTACAGGAGAACAGAAGAAGCTTTCATTCAGGGGGCCTTGACAGATCTGACAGATTTGACCAACCCTTCAGGTTTTATTGCGGGCTTGATTGAGTATTCATGACCTGGCTGGCTTAGTCTTTGTGATACCACTGAGGCTAAAGAGCTAGCCTGATACCCTTCCTCCCTGACTTTCCTTGCAGACACTAGAAAATGAGATGAGTATAGGTGAGGGTGTCCAGCAACACCTGCATCATTTCTCTTGGGTAAAAGCAGGAAACCTGTGTTAACTGTAGGAACTGGTGATGGCATTGCATTTGCTGTGTGTGCTCAAGAAGCAGCTCTGGGATTTCATCATCAAAATATTCACTGAGCTCTCATAACAGAAATCTATCTTTAGAGGCCCCGGCCTGCGCAGGAAGGAATAGAGCACCCTATTGACCACCAGCTGCCTAAATGCAGACTGGCTGCCCTCGCTGCCATCATGACAGCTTTTTGAAGCCTCCTGTCTTTTCTGGATAGCATCGCTCTCCTCCTGTCCTATAAATCTTTCCCCACTGTCTCCCAGGGAGGCCATGTCTTTTTCTGCCTTAGCTTTCTCTGGACTACTTTTCTTTGAGAGCTCTCAGTCTGGTCTGTTTCACTTTGTGATTGGGAAGAGGCAGGTCGGTGAAGTCCACTGAGTCAAGGCTGATGACTCAAGAGCCAAACAGTGTGACTTGACCCCTCACAGGTGCCACGTTCAGGATGACTGCGGAGCATTCTGGAGCTGGAAGTTGACATCGCTGGCTTCTTCTGTTGACCTCTTGGTGGCATGGAGAAAAAGATCCTCAGAAACAAACACACTAAGCCTTCTGGTCAGGATGTTGGTGGCTATGGACGATGAGAAGTCACTGATGATGTAGATGAAAGGGGGGATGGCAGCGTTGGATGCTCATCAGACAGCCTGTGAGTCAGGTCCAGGGACAGCACTCCCAGGTAAATCCGAAAAACAGAGGACACGCAGTGGGCAGAGCACAGAAGTGCAGGCCTCTGTGACCTCTCCAGCTGATCCTGGCATCACACAGGTGAGATCTCTGGGCCAGGCTGAGCCTGGCTCAGCTAACTGCCCACAAATGGCAGTTCTGCAGATCGGTTTCTGCAAACACAGTCTGTGACCCAGAGGTTTCCATTAGCCACAAGGGAGCCCACCATGAAGCACACCCCAGAGAAGACCGCATTGGAGCAGGTGTTGGAGCTGGAGTGCACGGCCCTTTCCCGGCCCCCCAACTCCCCGTCCGCCCCAGCTGTGCCTCTGACCAGGCTTCCAGAAACCTAGACTCTGCTCCAGACCCAGGTTAGGGGCCAGCCAAGGCAAGAGAATTGTATTGGGAACAGTCTCAGAGGGGCCTGCAGAAAGTGGTATGTTCATAAAACATACAAAAGACTCCTACAGTTCAGAAGTTCTGCTTGAATCAGTTTTAACAATGTTAATATCTTGGCCTCTCAGGGTGTTGTTGTTGTTGTTAATCAGCCCGTTGTGCCTCCAACCCTAATTCTAAAATAAGGTAGGAGTTAAAAGTCAGGATAGTCATATATATACTGTCACAATATGAAATGGAATTATCTCAGATATTTAAAGGAGATTCTTAAAATAATTAAAAGTATATAAAATTGCAATAGGTTGTGATAGTTAAATATTTAACTGAAATATGAAACTTATTAATTGAACAATTTAGATGGTCAATTTTTTTCTTATGGATGTAAATTTTTTATGGGCACATTAAGTAAAATATGTTTTGTCATCCTCAGTTCTTTTCAATTACTAATTTTTTACACAATTTTGAAGTGTAATTTCACTTGATAAAACTCATCCATTTCAAGATTAAACTTCAAGAAGTTTCAGTAACTATATAAAATATAGAACTTTTACCAAAATCTAATTTGATAACATTTCCATTATGCCAACAAGAAATGTCATGTCTCTTCGTACTCACTCCTCATCCTCATGTCGTGTAAATGGATTCTTTAAGGTACAGTCATTTGTATCTAATCTCTTTCAGTATAATGCTTTTGGGATTCATCTATCTTGTGGCATGTATCAGTACTGCATTACTTTCCTTGTTCCTCTTTATTTGGACAACAGAAATTTATTTTCTCACAATTTTGGATATCAGAAGTCCAAAATCAAGGTGGTGGCAGGTTTGGTTTCTTCCAAGCCACCTTCCTTAGCTTGTGAATGGCCAGTTTTCCCCCACATCTTCACATAGTGTTTCTTTTGTGTGTCTGTGTCCTAATCCCCTCTTCTATTAGTCAGACTGAGTTAAGGACTCCCTGACGTCATTTGATCTGAATTATGTCAATGCATACCTTCTGAGATGCAACGGTTGGGACTTCAGTATAGGAACTGGGAGAGTCACAATTTAGCTCAATACTTTCCACCCACTTAATCCCCAAAATTCATGCCCTTGCATGCAAAATACATTCAGCTCATCCTAATAGGCCAAGTTATCCTGACTCCAGCATCAACTCTTAATTATAAAATCTCACATACACAGCATCTACCTCAATTGTGAGAGACACTAGAAATAAATTCATCCTGGGAGAAATGCCAACAGTGAACCTGTGAATTCAGACAAGAAGTTAACTGTTTACAAAAAATAGTGATGGGGCAGGGCTGGGATAGACATCTCCAGCCAGGGAAAAAATTAGGTAGAAGAAAGGAGTAAGTACCCTAAATAAGTTAAAGCCTAGCATGAAAAATTCCATTAGACTTAAATTTTCACCCAAGGATTTAATTATTATTACCAAAATCATCACTAGGCTATAAATCTTTACCTCCTCATATTTCACATTTATACAGCCTCCATTCACAGATATTAACATATGTAGCTAATTTAAACAGCATTTATGGCATTTTATATTAGTTTTTTTTGTTGCGGGGAATCAAACTCAGGTCCTTACACTTGCTAGGCAGGCACAGTACTACTGAGCTCCATCCTTGGTCCTTTTCATTAGCTTTTAATTCCAAGAATAATTCTCTTTAGTGTCATGCCCTGTGCTCTGGTAGGAATCCCTGTCCCATTGGCCCTGGAAAAATGTCTCTTACCTGGAATCAAGGAAGAAACTGTCCCACCCACTGTGCCTGTGCTTCTGGTGACAGTGACAGCCCTACTGACCTCAGAACCACCTCTGGGATCATTCTTCCCTCTATTTGAAGTATAGTGGTATTTACTGCCAGACAGCTCTATCATCCTGTTTCCTTCCTATAGAATTCCAGAAATACAATTGGCATCCTTCATTGCATCATACTTCTGTCCTCATCCTGTCAGTGATTTTGCTGACATGGTTAACTAGATCGAGAAGTCATGTGTCCATAATATATCTAGTGAAGTCCCACCATACCCTTTCCAGAGCATACCTTTCACAGTTTTTGCAGTATGATTGGGGAGGTTGAAGGCTGACTGCCAGCTACGGGTGTGTGAGACGGACACAAGAGAAAATCTTAGAGCGGTAGATGTGTTAAGAAGGACTGAGTAAAGTCCCTCCCATGTTGGTTAAAGGGTTTTGAGCAGGAGTTGTTGGTCAGAGATAAAGGGAGAGGGAAACAGCAAGTATGAAGTTTGGGGAAAAACAGAGTCAGTGTGTGTGCATAGCAGGGATCAAGCATGATGGCAAAGGATATGCTAGGTATGTCTAGAGTCAGCGTAGATGTGGGTAGGACAGGACAATGCCAGGATAAGTGTTTGGATTAGGGCTACGAGTTTTGCCTGCTGTAAGATGGTATGATAGGGAGTGACTGGGTCTTAATTATGCACCTGGAATAAGGGACAATAGTTTATGTTGCTCAGTGCCTATTGGGGGTTTGCACAGAGCTTTTATCTATGAACCAGGTTTTGACTGCAATGGTGTTTTTATATATTGGGTTATTATGTATACTGAGATCATGGTAGATGGTTTGAAGGAAGCTGTGAGTGATACCTTGAACATGAAGGAATCAGTATTTAGAAGGTATTAAAAGAGGTCTTGCTGCGAGGCTGAAGTCAGGTACCCAGAGACAGAGAAAACAAGCTAGGCAAGGGATTTTTTTCTTTGTTTATGGAAGAGAAATTAATTGAGTGAGAGTTTAGTGATAGGTTGTGATGGCCTGTGAGATGAGACAAGGGGATCTCCAGGGGTGGAATGGTAGTCTGGGCTAATTGTATCTTGGAAAGTGAGGCATGGTATCTGTAGGAGGAGAGAAAAGAGGTAAGAACAAAGCTGTCTGTCTTGGGGAGAGAGGCTGCAGCTTAAGATATCACCAACATATTGGAGTGCTTTACATTTAGAAGTAGAGTCCAGTAAAGATCATAGCTGAGAGTCTAGCTGAGTTAGAACAGCCCCTAAAGTCTTGGGAGAGGACTGTCCACGTAAGTTGAGTGGCATGCTCCAAAGTGAGGTTGGTCTAAGGCAAAAAGATCTTAGGGTTGGGTTGGGCCGGGGATTTAGCTCAGTGGTTCCGGCGCCTGTCTTGCAAGCACAAGCACCTGGGTTCAATCCTCAGTAACCACATATAATACTGGGCGTGGAGACCCACACCCAGCAGCAACCAGTACCACATACCACAGTGCCGGGCGTGGTGGCTCACGCCTGTCATCCCAGCACTCGGGAGGCAGAGGCAGGAGGATTGCTGTGATGTGAGTTTGAGGCTGAGCTCAGGGCCAGCCTGAACTATAAAGTGAAACCCTGTCTCAAAAAAACTTAAAAAAAAAAAAAGATCTTAGGGATTGGGGTGGACATGAGGGACTAGAAGAAGGAGAAGGGTAGAGTGTGTATAAAGGAGGACTTTGGAATTTCCCATAGTTTACAAAGGAGGTCCCCAGAGAGAAATGGGACACTGAGAATCAGTAAGAATGAATGGGAAAACATATGATGTTTTATGGAGCAATTTAAGAGGGCTGTCATACACAGATAAAAAAAGCTGGCTTTCAACCCCCACTGTTGATATTGAACAATTAACTGTAGGGCCCAAGAAATTTGACAAAGAGGAATAAGTGGCCCCTTTATGAGAAAAAATGATATAGATTTACTCTTGACCAGAAGAATTACCCTAGGCTCTTGTATGGTGATGATCTGGGGGTGCAAGCGCTGGGTACCTTATCAGTCTTTCACTAAGACGGGACCCATCAGGTCAGCAGATAAGGGCACAGGAGTGGATAGCTACATCTCCATTTTGGAGTGGGGATGGTCCATTTTCCAGACAATTTCCAGTGTTTCTCTAACATGCATAGGGGTCAGGGTTTGGTGTGATGTCATGGATTGAATGTTGTTTTATCAGTGTCCTGTTTTGCCATATCAAAAGCAAGGCACAAGGGCTCTAGACTTTTGCTCAGGTAATTGGGCTGGCTGGAATCTTATGAGAAACTAGAGGGTAGGGATCAGGGATTTAGCTCAATAGTTCCAGCATCTGCCTGGCAAGCACAAAGTACTGAGTTCAATCCCCAGTACCACATACTATAATGCCAAGCATGGTGGCTCATATCTGTAATCCCAGCACTTGGGAGGCAGATACAGGAGGATTGCCATAAGTTCGAAGACAGCCTGGGCTGCATAGTGAGTTCAGGGCTAGTCTGAACTACAAAAAGCAAGACCTTGCTTCAAAAAACTAAAAAAAAAATAAATAAATAAAATAAAATAAAAAGAAGCTGGAGTACAGATTTATTGGAAGCTGGAGATCTCTCTGTAGGTGTCTCTGTCGAGTTCTTGGTTTTGGTAGACTCTAAAAGTGGTCTTGAGATTAGCAATAGAGGTTTGAGGATCATCTTTGAATTTTTCGAGCTTTGTCTTAATGTTGGGGGGTGCACAAGAAATGAAATAAGTTTTGAGAAAGCGTCTCTTGGCTGAGGAAGGATCTAAGAAGGTATGGGCTTTTAGTGCATCTGAGAATCAGGCCATAAACTTAGTTGGGCTTTGGAGTACAGGGTGTTGATAGAATTTTTTTTTTTTTTTAGTTTGTCTAAGTTGATGAGCTTAATGGAGGCCTTGTCCAGACCAATGAGAATGTATTGACTAAAGTGTTAGTGTTTTTCTTAATCTCTGTGATTGAGCTTGTAGCTCCATCTAGCATCCGCCTAGGTACAGCACCCGCCTTGAAGTCTAAACATCTCAGGTATGGACTTCATTCTCTGTATGGGCAGCCATCATTCAAACTCATTTTCCCTTATTGGGGAAGATGGTGATAGTGAGTATGATATGAATATCATGCCAAGTAAGGTAAAAGGAGTGAGTGAGATAAGTGAATTCCTTAATGTAATATAAAGGGTTTGACAAGAAGGGATGAAGATGAGCTTTTAATTAGGAAAGATTGGGGAGAGTGAATGGAATGTGGATATGGGTAGAGCTGTTAGTGCTGGCAACCTCTCCCAGAGGATAGAAGTGTTCTGGGTCGGGGGACTCAGTGGACTTACAGGGATGGTCTGTCAGAAGGAAGATCATGTCACAGGTGATGGAGGGAGCAAAAAGCATAAAGGGACAGGGGTTTTTTTGTTTGTTTGTTTGTTTTTGAGATAGACGTTTTTGTGTAAGGAGGAGTCTGGTATCAAAAGCTGGTGTAGAGTAAGATCCTTGTCATCATCTTAAGTGAAACAGAGCAGAATGAATAGAGAGAAGGATGAGGGCGGAGGGTAAAAAAGGCCTGATCATGGGAAACCTCTTCCCATTTGCCGGAACTCTACTGAAAGCAGTCAAAGTTTAAGAGGATCTGAAAAAGGAACAAACTGTGCTGGTCAGAGACAGCCAATATCTAGCTCATACTACAGAAAATCAATGAGGTATTTTGGCTTGAAGACTGGACATGAGTTGAGACAAGTTACTGAGGAGGCACTCCAGGGAGGTACCTTTAGGAGGGCTAGAGGCAGTTCTTCCCATGATGGGTTAAGATTGAGAGTGTCCTGCAGAGGATCAAAAGAAGCTTCTCCAGATAAACACTGAAAGGCAGAACAAAGGACCAACAGAGAAACTTGCATCTAGGAAGGTTCGTTGTGTGCAGGCAGAAACCATAGATCAGGCCTAATTAGAATTCAGGCAACTGACTTGAGAGATAGATATTCCTCTAGAGGATTTACCCCAGCCTTCAGTAGCAGGATTTAGGTGAAGAAGAAGAGGCTTCTAGAGGGCTGGAGGCAATGAGGCCACTGCTTCTTAGCACCCAAAAAGTGTTGAAGTGGGAAAGCCAGAGGCACATTGTTACCTTCTTGGTTAGACACCAGATATTAGGCAAATTGTGGCAACCCAGTAGAAGAGAACAACCAGCCTAAATTTGGACTTCCAAGACAGACCTCCCTGTAATAACTCTGAAGGAAAGTCTGGCTCAAATTTATGGAATTGTGTTTTTATGTACAGGGTTAGGATAGGTGGCAAGGTGAGCAAGAGATCAGTGAAACAAGAATAGCTAGTAGTGATGACTACATGGCCACAGCAACGGTTGATGTTTTGTACTGTTGAACACACTGTGATTTAGCTGAGCAGGCAGGATAGGTGCACTGTGTCCCATCACAGCAGGCTAGGACATAGGGAGTTGCATGTTCGTATGGAATTGTGAGGATGTAGGAGCTGCGGTCTGACTGCTCCCAGAGCACTCAGTTTGGAAGAGCCATTTCTGGAACTTAGGTGGCTGAAGGCAGACAGTGGTCAGACATAAGAGTAAATTAGATTCTTATTAATTTAATATTAGTTTTAATCTCCAGTAAAAACCACTAAAAAGAAATGCAAAATGGGGCTGGGGATTTAGCTCAGTGGATCTGACATCTGCCTGGAAAGTACAAGGTCCTAAATTCAATCCGTGGTACCACATATCACAATGCCAGGCATGGCGGCTCACACCTATAATCCCAGCACTTGGGAGGCAGAGGCAGGAGGATTGCCAGGACTTCAAGGCCAGCCTGGGCTACATAATGAGTTCAGGGTCAGCCTAAACTACAAACTGAGACCCTGTCTCAAAAAACTAAATAAAAAGAAAAGGAATATAGAATTGATGATAAGGGAATCAAAAATGTACACTAAAATAATCAATTAATCACAAAAGATGACATAATAGAATTGAAGAACAAAACATTAATAACTATTAATTTGCAACCTTTAACCACAGATACAAGCTTTATAGTCATATAACAAAATCTAAAACCAGAAAATTATACACCATTAAAATCTACTTAATAGAACAATTTTTTAAAAATGAGAATCAAGGACTGGGGATTTAGCTCAGTGGTTCTGGTGACTGCCTTGCAAGTGAAAGGTCCCTAGTTCAATTTCCAGTAGGGAAACATATACAACAATGCCAGGTGTGGTGACTCACACTCACCAGCAATCAGTCCCACATACCACAGCGATTGGCATAGTAGCTCATGCTTGTAATCCCAGCACACAGGAGGCAGAGGCAGGAGGACTGCTGTGAGTTCCAGGCTCCCCTGGGCTACATAGTGAGCTCAGGGCCAACCTGAACTACAAAGCGAGACCCTGTCTCAAAAAAACAAAAAACAAAAAAACAAAAAAAACCCCAGAAAAACAGAGAGAGAGAGAAAGAATCAAGATATATTATGTAGGGGCCGGGGAGTTAGCTCAGTGGTTCCGGCGCCTGTCTTGCAAGCGCAAGGGCCCGGGTTCGATTCCCCGGTAACCACATACCATACTGGGCATGGAGACTCACGCCCAGCAGCAACCAGTACCACATACCACAGTGCCGGGCGTGGTGGCTCACGCCTGTAATCCCAGCACTTGGGAGGCAGAGGCAGGAGGATTGTGATGTGAGTTTGAGGCTGAGCTCAGGGCCAGCCTAAACCACAAAGCGAGACCCTGTCTCAAAAAAAAAAAAAAAAAAAAAAAAAAGATATATTATGTACAAGTACAAATTCCCAATGATTAATGTGATCATAATGTATATCTAAGATATACTATAATATTTAATTATAAACAATATTAAAAATAAAAAATAGAGCAATTTACTCTCAGGGGAGAGAATTTAAAAGGGCTAAGAGGAAAATAGAGAAATAAAAGAAGATAAAGAGATTAAAAACAAGGCTAAAGGGAAGAGGAAGATTACTCAAGCTCTGAGAAACTGATGAAGAAGACAAGAAAGAGAGAAAGAAGAAAAAACAAAGACAAGAACAAGGCAAAACTAAAAACAATGTTCACCTTCATAAGAAAAACAAAAAGATAATCAAGAGAAAACTAATCACAAAACAACAAGTCAAGAGAAATTTCTCTGTGATGTCACGCCTGTGATAATCTCCTGGTGTCCACATGTACACTGTATACATGTACGCTGAGAACTAAAAAATATGCAAAAGAAATTAAAGATCTACATAAAGACATGACATGTTCCAAAGCTAGAAGACAATATTGTTAATATTTCCGAAGGCAATTTAAAACAACTATATAATCCCCATTAAAATATACTGGCATTTTTTTTGAGGAAATAAAAATGTCCCTCTTATATTCATATGAAATTGCAAGAGAACCTGTGTTGTCAAAACAATTTAAAAAGTAAAACAGTACTGGATGTTATGGCTCATATCTAGATGTTCCCCCCAAAGCCTTGTGAGGTGATAAGTGAGGCTTTTCAGAGGTGGCCAGATCCAGAGTGTGTGATACTGGGATTAATGTTGCAAGCTCAGGATTAAGAGTGCCCCACCCTGTGTGTGAGTGCTACCTGTTCTAAGGGTAGACAGCTTGGACAGAATATAAGGGAGAGGAAAAGGACCATTGCTTGCTGTTTGCCACTTCACTCCTTACCTTCTCCTGCCTGCCGTCCTTTGCCATAGACTGTTTCTCCACTGTGATTCCGCCTTGTCATGCCAACCTGCGTTGGAGGCAGTTGACTGTGGACTGAAAACTACAAACTCTGAGCCAGAATAAACCTCCTCCATTAACTTTGTGTGTCCAGTATTTTGTTGCTCAATGGGAAAAGTAACTAAGACATTGAATGATTCAAACTATTTGATTTCAAAACTTAACTGCCAAATAACTAATCACACTGAGCAACTAACATAAGGAAAAATATATAGATCAGGAGAATACAACTGAATGTCTAGAAGTACACATAAATGTATGGTCAACTGAATTTAAATTAAGAACCAAGAGCATTCAGTGGGAAAAGATAGTATCTTCAACAAATGGTGCTCAGACAAATGGGTATTCAACATGCAAAGAATGAAACTGCACCTCTATGTTACACTGTAAATAAAAGTCAACTCAAAATGTATTTTAAAAACTACGTGGTGTAAAAGCATGCATCTCTAATGACAGCTACTTCAAAGGCTGAAGTAGGAGGATCACAAGTTTAAGGCTAGTCTGGGAAACTTAGCAAAGCCGTATCGTAAGTAAGTAAATAATAAATAAATAGGGCTGGAAAAGCAGCTTAACCCACAACCACCAAAAAAAGTAGAAAACATAAAATAAGTTAAGTCTTTGTGACACTAACTGTTTCTTAGCTATGACACCTAAAGCATAAGGAAGGGGGAAAAAAACCTAGATTCCACAATAATTAAAAAGAATGTTTTATAGTTACTTCAAAGATTTATTTTCTTTTTATATTTGTATTTTTCCCATTCTTTGTAGTATGTGCAGTTTAAAATCATCTTAGGTAATAGGTACATGCACATAATAGAGCTTGTCTCTTTTTTAATCTCCTCCTCCTTACCTCCTTCACTCCCTGTACCTCTCATTCCCCTTTTCAAAGAATGCTTTAGAATTAGTGGTGATGGTTGTAAAACTTAACAAAATACTAAATTCTACTGAATTGTACAGTTTTAAATGGTTAGAACAGTGAATTTTGTTATTCGAATTCTGTTACCAAATCTGTAGGTTCTTTTTCTTTCTCAACACTATTCACAGATACAGCTCTGAAAGCAAGCAGGAAGCGCTACTCAGTGGACACAGAATGGGCAACAGAAGCTCTAAAAGAACTTACTGACCAGAAGCTCTAGGATTTGGGTTTTTAGGGAGTGTGGGTTATGAGGGATATGGCATATATGCTGTCATCAGACCTTAGGAGAAAGGCGGGCATTTCCAGGGAGCAGGATGTCAACTCTTCTCTAGTTTGGACACAGTTGGATAGGGCATTGCACTGGTAGCTATGGTCTTTATTAGTATGGTAAGATTTTTATGAATCCAAGTTCATCTGGAGTATCAAGATGGCTTCCAAACCACATCAAGCTGCTCTGGAATCTTCTGACCCTGGTGGTTCAGAGTGTGTGATAACTTGGTGGTCAGCAGTTGGGAGCCTATGGTTATCAGAATCCAGGCTCTAACGTTTTTAGTTGGCTTATTATATTTTGGTGGTGCCTTGTACATGCCAGAAACACTTTACCACTAGGTCCCAGCCTTCTAGACTTTAAATTTTGAAAACAAGTGACATCTATAAGCATATAAAGCGATCAAGCTATCAGTAATTTCAAGGGTTAGTGTATGAGAGTTCTGTCTCAATGAAAAGAAATGACTTATTGATGTATACAATATATTTGATGAATCCAAAAAGTACTATCTTAAGTAAAAATGGCTACACCTCAAGGCTGCCTCACTACATCACAATTCTATTGATACGATATTCTTTTTAAAAAGGCAAAACTATAAGAATAGAGAACAAATCAGTGGTTTCCAGGGGTGGGAGTTAGAGAAGTGATGGAACACAAAGGACAGCAGGAAGGGGTTTGGGAAGTGACGGGTTATGGGATCTCCTGATGGTGTTAGCTGCTATAATCAATTATGTGCTAAATTTTAAACAAACATTGTATCAACCATGATCTTTATTTATATATTTTCTGATGCTTTTAAATGTAGGCCCTTGCTGTCCCTGAAGGGACAACCCTGGCCCAATTAAGGGTTAGTTCCATTCAATAGATAGTAAATAGATCTTCTAGGAGAGTGCCTTTAAAATAAAACCACATCATCAGGTGCTCACAAGCTGAGCCAACATCTACCACCTGCCTAATACCCTACCACCAAATATCAGACAACCGGAGACAGCCTTGGAATCACTAAAACTTGGAATCACTTGGAATCACTAAAACTAGCCCAAACTAGCCCAAATTATCCTATTTCACCCATTCCTTCCTGTGGAAACCCCAAAAGAGGAAGGCTCTTGCCCACAATGCCCTCTCCCTCTTCCTCCTAACTAAACTTGATGTGTTCTTCATCTTGGAATCTGTGAGTGATAAATTATGTCGTAGCAGCCATCCTAAATAGTACTGAAAAACTATGTTAAAATTCACACACAGAATTGATCTGGGATCACCAAGACACTCCATATCTGTACTTGCTGTACCAGATATGGGATGTATTCTAAAGCCATGATAACTAATATAGTTTGACATTAAGACAATCAATTGACCTGCAGATTAGAACAGGGCACCTAAAAACAGATGTAGGTATAGGCAATTTTGAAACATATCACAAGTGACAGTTACTCAGGGTTTGCAGGGGATACTCAATTTAAGTGTTTTAAGTATTTGACATTTGGAGACAAGAAAAGCCTAAATCTTAACTTCATTGGTGGTTAAAATACTGATTATGAAGATTCACTATCTTGTGGGACTTTTGCTGTTCTCTTCAAAGCTTGGCTTGTTCACCAGTGACTTTATACAGGCTGACCCCTTATCAATGAAAGCATTCAGCACAATGCTGAAACCCCATCCTGAGGATGCTGTGCTAGGCTGGATGACAGCTAGATCACCCACTACTGAAGGTTCCTCTACTTAAAGTTCCCACCTCGAACCGTAACATGTGGCTCAATTATGTACCCCTATGAACCCCGTAGAAATATCTGACATATCCCCGTTAAGGAGATGAGCAAGTGGAAAACCCACAAGCATGTGATTTTCTAGTAAGTCTCAAAATCCTGCTCACACCTGTGCAAATTCTGATTATATGATCCACCCCCAAAGATGGCCTCCGCCAGAGACTACAGATGGCAGAGGCATGGCCTGTGGACCCTGGAGTTGTGTCATGAGGACAGACTCCTTGGCGGTGCCTGTCTCACATTTCCAATACACAGGTGAAGATTTACAAGTGTATAAAGCACAGAGTGACTACTGTGAAGCCTATATATTACACGGGAGCAAGAAACTTTTGTTGATTCACCCCTCTATCCCAAGTGCCTGTCACATAACGGGACTGCAGTGTTTTAACTCCTCAATGGTTAAGTATGAGTAAAAACATGTGTGGAGCACTCAGTACAGAAGCCCACCATGGAAACAGCTACCAAGTGTAAACACCATTACTGGACCTGCCCCTACTCCAGAGGAGTTTTCTTCTCTGGATTCAAGCTTCTCAGCTCAGGAGGAAAAAGACTGATCTTTCAGTGTCACAGAAGTCTGAGAAGCTTTTCCTCTAAGTAATTTGCTCTAATTTCCACTGGTATATTCTTATTTTCAATAGGCACAAATTTGTAAATTTGAAATTGCATGTTAAATACCACTCACAAAGCCTAACTTTGTGCAGTTTTTTTTTTACTCATTCACTAATTTAAATATGTGTATTGAAAGTGGACAGTGTTAGGCTCTGAGGATTCCATTCACTTTTTTTTTTTCAAGTATGCACAGAAGTAAACTACACTTTGCTCAGCAAAGTGGGAATTATACTAATATTTATTGTAAGTTTTGTTTTTTGTTTTCAGTTTCTTGAGACAGGGTCTTGCTTTTTGTAGTTCAGGCTGGTCCTGAACTTATTATGTACCCCAGGTTAGCCTCAAAGTCACAGTGATCCTCTTGCCTCTCCCTCCTGAGTGCTGGGATTACAGGTGTGGGCCACTCTGCCCCGCACTATGGTATGTGGGACCAGGGATTGAACTTGGGACCTTGCGCTTGCCAGGTAGACTCTGGAATCACTGAGCTAAATCCCTGACTCACATTTATTGTGTGTTTTAGTGCGATATTGTGCTCATATTTGGAAAGAAATGTTTGGGTTTTTTTTTTGTTTGTTTTTTTTTAGGTTTTTTGAGACAGGGTCTTGCTTTGTAGTTCAGGCTGGCCCTGAGCTCAGCCTCAAACTCATCACGGCAATCCTCCTGCCTCTGCAGTCACAGTGATCCTCTTGCCTCTCCCTCCCGAGTGCTGGGATTACAGGCGTGAGCCACCACGCCCGGCACTGTGGTATGTGGTACTGGTTGCTGCTGGCTGTGGGTCTCCACACCCAGTATAGGTATGTGGTTACCGGGAACGAACCTGCGTCCTTGCGCTTGCAAGACAGGCGCCGGAACCATTGAGCTAAATCCCCGCCCATTGGGGTTTTTTTAAAGGTTTTTTTGAGACAGGGTCTCACTTTGTGGTTCAGGCTGGCCCTCAGCTCAGCTTCCAACTCACATCACAGCAATCCTCCTGCCTCTGCCTCCCAAGTGCTGGGATTACAGGCGTGAGCCACCACGCCCAGCACTGCGGTATGTGGTAGTGGTTGCTGCTGGGTGTGGGTCTCCACGCCCAGTATTGTATATGGTTACGGAGGATTGAACCTGGGTCCTTGCGCTTGTAAAACGAGCGCCGGAACCACTGAGCTAACTCCCCAGCCCAAAAAATGTTTTAATAAATTGGAAAAGTGACATTAAAAGATGATGAATCTCATGGCCACATTGGTGGCTCTATTCATCAGTCAATAGATTGTTACCTTCTTTGCTAGTACTATCTTGTAACTCAGACAGCTACCTCTCAGCATCTCAGTCTTTGCAAGTGGCTTCTATGAATAAGCTATTTGAAAATTTTCAAATTCTTATGGTATAAGAATTTTCTTACATCAAAATATCCAAAGAACTTGAAAATTTTTATCATGGTATAAGACAAATACCTTTTGGGAAATGATAGGGTTAAATGAGGTCAGGTGGAAACACTAGTGTCAGAGCTGAGAAACACAAAGAATGAATGTGTGAGAGTCTGTAAGGTAGAAAGCACAAGGTCATTTCTATAATACAAAAGTAGAAATAAATGTCTATAGCAGTAAAGAGATGGGCACCAAGAACATACATGTACAGCTAGGGAGAAATTAGTCTTTGTAGATATATGTCTAAGGCTATATGTGGTCTTCAAAGCACATTACTTCAAATAAAATGGAACTACTTTGAAAAACTGAAACATCATTCTTACGTCTGTTTCTTGCACAGAATCAAATTCCCTTCCCAATCATCCCATTGGGTACTGGAGATAGGTACCATCTCTAAGAGAGCCAACTTCAGTGCCAACGAAAGCATGAGACTGCCCTGTACTGCAAGAAGGGAATGAGGATGAGTGAAGAGAGTGGCCTAGTGAGGGTGCCTGGGCACGACTGTGCACACAGGAAGCTCCTCCCACAGGGCTTCCTCCTTCTGTTGGGTGTGTGCTCTGAGACCTGCCACAATAGCCACATCTGCCCATGAAGTGACAGCAGACCTGGCAGGTCACAGTTCCATTCCTTCTTGCCTGCCTACCTCCCTTCCAGTTCTTTATTTCTTTTTTTCTTCCTTCTAGTTGTGGTTTCACCTTCTGATCCCCAAAAGCTCAGATGCTGTGAACTTAACCACCAAATTTATATGTTGGTGGTATATACAGAAGGTGCTTTTGGGAAATGATAGGGTTAGATGAGGTCATAGGTGGCTCACGTTTGACAGGATAGACCCCACCATGTGATACCCCCCACCACGTTATGATGCAGCACGAAGGTCCCAGCCAGATGTCAGCACCATGATCTTGAACTTGTCAGCCCACAGAGCTGTAAGCCAAATAAAAATTCTTTTTTTTTTTTTTTTTCGGGTGTTTTGAGACAGGGTCTCACTTTGTAGTTCAGGCTGGCCCTGAGCTCAGCCTCAAACTCACATCACAGCAATCCTCCTGCCTCTGCCACCTGAGTGCTGGGATTACAGGCGTGAGCCACCATGTCTAGCACTGTTGTATGTGGTGCTGATTGCTGCTGGGCGTGAGTCTCCACGCCCAGTATGTTGTGTGGATACCAAGGATCTAATCCAGGCCTTTGCACTTGCAAGACAGGCGCTGGAACCACTGAGCTAAACCCCTGGCTCTAAATAAAAATTCCTTATGTACTCCCCTATATTGAGTATTTTGTTACTGCAACAGAAAACAAAGACATAATTTTTTCTTACATAAAGAAAATTAACATTATATATTTTGTTCAGGCACTTATCTTTTTCATCTAATGATATCTCATAAACATCTATCTACATCAATAGGGATAAGCTAATCACATCTTTTTTATGGCTGTCTGATATTCCATTCTGTGTAACTATATTAACCAATTTAACTAACTCTCCTCTTGGGGCCTCTCTCTAATACACAAATATGGAAGTCTTGACATTTACACTCTACAACTCAGGTGTGCAGAATTATAATTTTTTAATCCATAAATGAGTAAAACTATTCTTAGGAACCCTTCTCCATTACCAGAGATAATCTAAATAGACAATCTTATATACACAGTTTGATCATCCATTTCCAGATTAAATCCCAGGCCCTCGCAGGCTGATTCAGACCTCCGTGGTAAACACTTGCTCTGTCAAGGATTCCCCCACCTTGCATCATCCCCCACCTCAAGAGCTATTTGAATCTGGATGATGTAGAGTCTCCCCTGAGGTGCCCTTTCTACCTCAGCATCATGCAAAGTCACAGATTCACACTATCCTAGCAACCCTCTAACCAAATAAGACATAGCCCCTGCAGCCTGAAACTCACCCTGTGCTCTGTCCCCGACTGGGACACCAAATTTCTTTGACAGTGAAGGCCTCACTTAACTGCTACACTGTTCCTGTCTCATTCCCTTCTTCCTTTCTGCCTATGACATGCACAGTGTTCTCAGGGAAAATGTTGGTATGCCAAGGCTGCTTCCTTCTTTACTTTGTGGCTTCATTTTATAAACTCTGTGTTCTGAGTTTTCCAAGCTCAGCCTTTTCCAAAGTTCAGACCAAAACTATCTCTTATCTAGCGCCACCTAGCAAATACAAATCAAAAGCATATGTATTTATTTTTGGAATATTTTCTCTGGTCTATGCCTTAGAATATTTAGTCTGAAATTCATAGCCGATTCTTTACTTTGTGTAATCCTCTTCTCCTTCCCACAGCAGGTTGCTCTGGGCATGTACATATCGTGGTGGCTCCAGGATTGTAAAAGTGCAAAGGGACAAAGACTACATTGTCATTTTTGCTGAAATTACTTGGCTAAAAACAAGAGACATTTTCATAACTAAAAGAGAAATTTCCCACACCTGCTAAGAGAAGCAGCAAAGTCACATAGTAAAAGTATGTGGATATAGGAAGAAGTAAAGGGTGGTGGTCATCTTTGCAATCTGCCACAGTGACAGAAAAGAAAAATGTAATTAAATAAAGATACCTCACTGATGAGTAAAAGATAATAAAGGAATCAACAAAAAGGTAGGACAAAGAGAAAAAAAATAAGGGGTAGGTATAATCCTAAATACATCAGTCATTATATTAAATATAAATGGGATAATGTCAAAGACTATTTTAGTTTGCTTTAATTTTTTTAAATCTACCATTTTCTATTCATAGGAGACTTTGACTGGGGGCCACTGGGGATCAAACTCAGGACCTTGCACTTGCCAGGTGGCCATGGTTCCACTGAACTAAACCTCAGGCCCAGGAGACATATTTTAAATGCAAGGGAAGAGCTACAGTCATTTCTGCTATCTAAATATTTGACTTTTTGCTTGCAGGGTTGGGAGCTGAACCAAGGACCTGACACATACCAAATACGCACTTTAACACCAAGTTAGCACTGACAGCTCCAAATATTTAAATTTTATTCAACACAATTGATATACTAGAGACTATTTACATATAGTGGAAATTTTACGTGTGCTCATACATGCTTTCATTCACATTAAACATTAAATAAATGCAAAACTGGGTAATGGCTGACTTGTGCGTGTGTAACTGCACAAAAACACACATATTTCCAACATTTTCTAATGACTTGATTCATTGTGTGCTATAAGCCTCACCCCTACATTTCATATGGCATATGATTCCACCTGCTTTCCAAAAATTACCCTTCCACCACTTCACTCATAAGCAACAATTATACAAAACTGTGCTTCAACAAGAGATCTTGAGACTTTTGTTCAGGGTAAAATTTCATACTCAGATATTCCTCGTTTAACAATCTACCTATTTAACTATTGTTTGGACTTACAACCTAGGCACCCTTCAGACGTATAACCTGCTGCTTGCACTTATCAACCACCTTCAGAATATGAGCATCATCATAGCTTTATGATGGCTTCTTCTCTAGTAGAGTACTGTAATTTTTGCTGACCATACTATTTAGTACAATATTGCTATTTTATGTGCAGTTATTCATTATAGTACTGCATGTAAGAGTTATGAAAATAAAATGAAAGTCATAAAGTTGGAATTGCCTTTGAAATTCTTTCTTGTGAATATGTAATCACACACACTATACAATTTCTCATTTAGGGACCAATTCATGTAATGACTAGTCATGGAAACAGAACATGTTGTTAAACAAGGAATATTTTAATAATGCAGTGTTTATGTAATTCTTAATTATTTAACCTATATAAAACTACACTACCAACTTTTTGGTTATAGATGTGATGAAATACAATTCATATTTTTTATTTTTGAGATAGAGTCTTGCTTTGTAATTTAGGCTGGCCCTGAACTCATTATGTAGCTCAGGATAGCCTCAAATTCTTGGTGTTCCTCCTCCCTCTGCTTCTTGAGTCCTGGAATTACAGGCATAAGCCACTATGCCCAGCATAGTGGTATGTTGTTCGGAGGATGGAACTCAGGACTTTGCTGTTGCCAGGTAGACACTGGTTCAGTCTTGCCAGCCTGAACTACAAAGCAAGACCTTGTCTCAAAAAAACACTCAAAAAAAAAATAAAGAAAGAAATTGGTTACAGATAACTTTAAGATACAGAAAAAGAATTCAATGTACAAATCAGTAAGTCATATAGAATCCTGAATAATCACAAACAGGTGTTTTTCAAGACAGGCTCTTGCTTTGTAGTTCAGTCTGGCCCTGAGCTCACTGTGTTGCCCAGGGAAGCCTCGAACTCACAGCAGTCCTTCTACCTCTGCCTCGCCAGTGTTGGGATTCACGCCCAGCACTGTGGTATATAGTACCAACTGCTGGTGGGCATGAGTCACCATGCCCAGCATTGTTGTATATGGTTACCGGGGATCAAACTAGGGACCTTGCACTTGCAAGGCAGGTGCTGGAACCACCTGATCCCAATCAAAGTAGGTTTTTAAACCAAATTGATCACAAAAGTCAAAGAAGGGCAGTACACATTGGTTAAAAGAATTATTCAACAGGAAAAGATAGCAATTAGAGAAATATGTGCAAAAACTATGGTACACTCAGTCTCACAAAACAAACACTGACAAACATAAAAGATCAAATAAATATCGATATAATTATGGTGAGGCACCTAAATCAAGTAAATCCCCAACCTACAAACATTTACAGTGCAAAATTTCTCAAGCATTCTGTAAGAGACTCACTTTGTTGGATTACCAGTGAATCTAATTTACAAATGTTCTCCTGGAACAGAATTCATTCATAAGTCAAGGATTTACTGTACTCACAAATAGAATGACTAAACAAAAAAAAAATCAACAAATATCAGAGTTGAACCAAACCTTTGAACAAATGGACTTAATAGATGTATATATAGTGTTCCAACCAACAACAACAGAATATGGTACACATTCTTTATGGCCATGCACAGTACTTGCTCCAAAAGAGATTATATACTAGCTAATAAAGCATACTTAAGTAAATGCAAAAGAATAAAAATTTTACCATATATATTACCAGACCACAGTGCAGTGTAACTAAAGTCAGTGGCAAAACAAACCACAGAAAGTATGCAAATGTATGGAAATGAAACAACACACTTGAATAATCAACTGGGGACAGAAGTTAGACATTTTCAGAATTTAATTATAATACCAGTACAATACAGCATAACATATGGAACACAAAGAAAGTAGTCCTAAGAAGAAACTAGAATTTTTTAAAAAAATCCACCTACAAAGAAAATCTCAAGACCTGATGGATTCTACTGACAAATTGTACAAGAATTTCAGCTAACACCAAACTCTGTAATAGAAATAGAGAGGGAAGGACTACTTCTAAATTCATTCAGGGAACTCCCAATACCCTGCTCCCCAACCCATACAAGGATCCAACCTAAAAAACAGAACTACAGGCCCATTTTTTTAATGAACACAGTTGTAAAACTCCTCAACTGACAAACAGAATGCAACAAGCCATCAAAAAGATCATGCATCATGCTAAGTAGACTTCACCCCAGGGATGCAAGGAAGTCTGAACATATGCAAATCAATAAATGTAATTCATGAAACAGACACAGCCAAGGACAAAAATTATGTGATCATCTTAATAGACACAGAAACTGCCTCTGACAAAATCTAATATCCATTCATGATAAATTTATAAAAACACTGAATAAAATACCTATTGAAAGAATTCATCCTGAACACCATGCTTCAGAATTGGCTCTACAGGCACAGCAGGCTCACTTAGCTGGTGCTGGCAGGAAGGTTTGCTGGTGCCATTGAACACCACTGGGGCCTGCAACTTTCCTGCCACCTGGACTGTGACAGAAGCCTGCTAAAACAGACTGAGTGAGTGAGGTGCGGCAGGATAGCACGGTGGATCCTGACAAGAAGGGCCCAGGTAACATCAACTAGCACTGGGGCCCACAGCGTTTTTGTTACCAGGACGTGAACAAAATGCCTTGGAATCTCTATTTGCTTGTGGGCCAAACAGGACATGGCTGTTCCATGGGGTAGAGCCCCAGAGACACCACCTACTTCTCTATGGACTGTGAATAAGTGCAGCAGTACTAGAACCTAGACTGAGGTCCTCAATGAGTTACTCTGCCTAGTCCACCATACACACACATACACACACACACACACACACACACACACAAACACACACACACACAAATAAAAACATTCATTGCTGGCCGGGGATTTAGCTCAGTGGTTCCGGCGCCTGTCTTGCAAGCACAATGACCTGGGTTTGATTCCTCAGTAACCACATATGTATGATACTGGGTGTGGAGACTCACGCCCAGCAGCAATCAGTACCACATACCACAGTGCCAGGCAAGGTGGCTCACACCTGTAATTCTAGCATTCGAGAGGCAGAGGCAGGAGGATTACTGTAATGTGAATTTGAGGCTGAGCTCAGGGCCAGCCTCAACTACAAAGCGAGACACTGTCTCAAAAAAACAAAAAAAAACACTCATTGGAAGAGTGTTTCACAGCCAGTGAACTGAAATTACTTATAGGCTATTATAGATCAAAGAAGGAGTAGCCATCTCCTAAGATTTCCAGATATTAGGAAGGAAGAGACTTACAACAAACACTGCCCAGACAGCAGGCAAGAAATTTAACCAATATAATCAACAACAAAGGAATTGAACTGAGAAAAAATTTTAAAACCCAGATACAAAGATCATCACCACAGGTGAATTCAAGACAAAAGGGAAATGGAGCAAAGTGAAACTCAATCACTAAGACTTTCTGGGATGGTAACAAAAGCAGATCTAGTAAAATGGAAATCAGAATTCACCTCTGAGATGAAAACAGAGATACTATCCACAGTTAAAGATATGATAAAAATGCAAAAGAAGAGATCAGGGGCATGATAGAATCTGAGATAACAAAAGCAATGGAACGTTATAAATGACTTCAAGCAGAATTCCAGGTGATTAAAAACAAGAACAAGTTTGCAAAGTAGGATAAATTAGGCTGAGGACTGAATTTCAGAACTAGAGTCAATCAATGAACAGGACAGACATAATTTATGAAAAATGGCAAGGGTCCATGAGAAATCAATCCAACAGCTCCTTGATGATTCAAAGAAGAATAACATATGACTGACTGGAGTCACTGAGGAACAGGAGACAATGCAAAAAGCATTAAAAAACTGTTCACAGATATAATGGTAGAAAACATCACAGGAAAAGGAAAAGAATATGGCTGTGATATAAAAAAATCTACACCTAAGCATATAATTATCAAGGTTTTAGACATTCAACAAAAAATGAAATACTGAAAGCAGAGAAAAGAAGAAAACCACATACAATGAGAAGCCCATCAGGATCACAGCAGACTTTTCTATGTAAACACTCAACGCAAGGAGAAACTGGAATAAAGTGTTTCAAGCATTGCAGGAAAACAACTTTCAACCTGCATTGACGTATCCTACAAAACTATCTTTCAAAATCAATGGGGAAATAAGGTACTTCCATGACAAAGAACACCTGAAAAGCTTCACAAATACAAGGCCTGCATTACAAAATTTCTAAAGAATATCTTGGAAAAAAACAATAAAAGTCACAAACCCATAAGGCCCAGCAAAGTGAATCTACTGGGAAAGACAAGAAACTGAATGGAAAAGGGTACAAAGCAAAACAATAAAAGAGCCAAAAACAGGAAAACACTATGACAGATCTTAATCAGCACGTATCAGTCATAATCATTGTTGTCAATGGCCACAATGTGTCAGTCAAGACACAGACTGGCAGAAGAGATTCAGAAGCAAGATCCTACAATTTGTTCCATACAAGAAACACACCTAATTCAGAAAGAAAGCAATAGACTGAAAGTAAAAGAATGGAAAACAATTCTCTATGAGAAGGAAACTATAAAAAGGCAGGAGTGGCTATCCTATTTGAAGCCAAAATAGACTTCAAAACTGATTAAGAGAGACAAAGAAGGACACTATGTTCTCAAATAGGGAACAGTCCAAGAGAAATACATGACATATAAAATATTTACGCACCAAATACAACCAACTATATAAAACAAATATTAATGAATATGGAAAGCCAGTTAAGCACAAATACAATAGTGTAGGGGACTTCAATACCCTGCTGTCACAAATAGAAAGATCAGATCAACTGGACAAAAAAATCAATAATGAAACACTTGAGCTAAACTAAGCTTTTGAATAAATGGACTTAATAGATGCCTACAGAGTTTTTCACCCCACAAAGTCAGAATATGCATTCTCAGCTTCTCATGGATCATCTTCCAAAATAGATCACATGCTAGTTCATAGAACATGTTTAAGTAAATGCAAAGGAAGCAAAGTTATCCCCTGCATACTGTCAGACTATAGTGCTTTGAATTTGGAGTTTAAGAGAAAAAGAAATTTCAACATCCTCAACAACACATGGAAATTGAACAACACTCTGCTCAATACCCAAAGGATCACAGAAGAAATTAAACAGTTTCTTGAATTAAATTATAGACCCAGTACAACATACAGGAATTTATGGGACACAATGAAAGCAGTTTTACGAGGGAAATTCATAACAGTGAACGTCTACACCAGGAAAACAGCAAGCTCAAATAAACAATCTAATGCTGAACCTCAAGATACTAGAAAAAGAGGAGCAAGAGCTTGTCCTAGAGAGGAGATTATAAGGATCAGAGCAGAAATCAATGCAATGGAGACTAAGAGAATGATGTAAAAAATTCAACAAATTCAAGATTTGGTTCTTTAAAAGGATAAACAAAATCAACAGACCCTTAGCCAACTTTATCAAAGAAAGGAAGGAAAAGGCTCAACTCCAAGCTATTAGGAATGAGAAGGGGGAAATCACCACAGACCCAGAAAAAGTCCAGAGGATAATAAACACCTATTTTGAAATTTGTACTCCAACACGATAGAAAACATAGAAGAAATGAATAGATTCCTAGACACATCTGAACTTCCAAAGTTGAATGAAGAAGATATAAAAATGTTAAACACCTCAATACAATCTGTGAAATTGAAAATGTAATGGGGAAAAGAAAATCCTACCCAAAAAACAAAAGCCCTGGTCCTGAAGGCTTTACTGCTGCATTCTACAAAACTTTTATAGAAGAGTTAATGCCACTACTTCTTAAACGTTTTAATGAAACTGAAAAGGAAGCAAGCATTATATTGATTCCAAAAGGAGAGAAAGACTCAATCAAAAAAGAGAACTACAGACCAATCTCCCTAATGCACAATGATGCAAAAATCCTCAATAAGATACTGGCAAACAGAATATAGAGAATCATCAAGAATATCATACACCCCAACCAACTGGACTCATTCCTTGGATGCAAGGATGGTTCAACATACATAAATCAATAAATATAATATACTATATTAACAGATTCAAGGACATAAACCATGTGGTCATTTTAAGGATGCAGAAAAAGCATTTGACAAAATCCAACACCCATTCATGATCAAAATCCTACAGAAAACTGAAATAGATGGACTTTATCTCAACCTAATAAAAGCTAGTTATGAGAAATCAACAGTCAGCATCACCCTAAATAGTCAAAAACTGAAACTTTTCATACTATGATCAATAATAAGACAAGGATGTCCACTATCACCACTCTTGGTCAATATAGTGTTCTGGAAAAATTAGCCACAGCAATTAGACAAGAGAAAGAAATACACAGAATAAAGATAGGAAAGGAAGAAGTTAAACTGTCATTATTTGCTGATGATATGATACTCTACATAGAAGATCCTAAACCCTCAACCAAAGGACTGCTAGACTCAATAGACAAATTTAGTAATACAACTCAACACAAAGTCAGTGCTCAAAAATCAGTAGCCTTTTTATAAACAAATAACAGACTCAGTGAAAGAGAAACTGGAGAGTCAAGATCTTTCACAATAGCATCCAAAAAATGAAATATGTAGGAATCAAAGGAGGTGAAAGATATCTTCTCTGAAAACTACTACAATCTGAAAAAGAGGATTGAAAAGGATATCTGAAAACAGAAAGACATCCCTTGTTCCTGGGTAGGAAGAAGTAATATTGTCACAGTGGTTATACTTTCACAACTATTGTATAGATTCAATGCAACACCAACTGAAATCCCAAAAGCATCTTTCAAAGATCTAGAGAAAATAATCCAAAAATTCATCTGGAACCACTAGAGACCTAGAATAGCAAAAGCAATTCTAGGCAACAAGAACATGGTAGAAGGTATCACGATCCCCAACTTGAAACTATACTACAAAGCTACTGTGATAAAAACTGCACGGTACTGGCAAACTAACAGACCTGAAGATCAGTGGAATAGATGAGAAGATCCAGAATCAAATTCAGATACACTATGCCACCTCATCTTTGACAAAGGGGCCAAATATCCTCAATGGAGGAAAGACAGCTTCTTTAACAAATGGTACTGGAAAAACTGAGCTTTAACCTACCAAAAACTAAAGCTAAATCTATCTCTTTCACCGTGCCCTAAAGTAAAATCAAAGTGGATTAGAGACCTAAATATTAAAACAGAAACACTAAACCTTCTACAAAACAGGTTAGGTAGAACTCTTGGAGACATAGGCTTAGGAAAATACTTTATGAACAAAACCTCTATAGCATGAGAACTAGCAGAAGGAATCAACAAATGGGATCTTATCCTATTAAAAAGCTTCTGCACAGCAAGAGAAAGCACCACAGAGTGAAAAGACAACCAACATTTTGGGAAAAAGTTTTTACTAGCTGTTTCTCAGATATAACGCTACAATCTAGAATATATAAAGAGATTTTAAAAATCAGCTCCCCAAATTTAAAGACCCAATTAAAAAATGGGCATCTGAAATGAACACTTATCAGTGCAAGAAATAAAAGCAGCTAAGAAGCATATGAAGAAATGTTGAACATCACTAGTCATTCGAGAGATGCAGACGAAAACAACACTGAGATTCCATCTCACTCCATGGCTACTATCTCAAAATTAAGCAACAACAAATGCTAGTGAGGCTGTGGGAGAAAGGAACCCTTCTCCACTACTGGTGAGAATGTAGACTGGTACAACCACTATGGAGATCAGCGTGGAGATTCCTCAAAATTCCTTAGGATTAGAGGTCCCATCTGAATCTGCTATTCTCCTGGTAGGTATAAATATGAAAGAATTAAAAGATTCACATCACAGCAACATACATGCCCCAATATTCATAGAAGCTCAGTTTGTGATAGCTAAATCTTGGAAACAACCCAAATGTGCATCAACTGGATATTGAATAAAGATGTGGGGTTTTTCTTAAATAAATGGAGTATTACTCTCCATAAAGAATGATAATTTTGAGTCATTTGTACTCAAATGGACATACCTTGCAGACACAATCATAAGTGAAAGAAACAGATCACAGTTGTGTAAATGCTGTATCTTTTCTCTGGTATGAGAATACAAAAATGTAAATGAGTTCTAGAGTGTATGATAAATACTGTGAAATAGAAAATATTCAAAGGGTAAAGGGCGTTGGGATATATAATGTTGAGGAAAATGTGATGAAAATAAAAGCAACAAAGCTTATGTATATAGGGGGCAGGGAGCTGCCGGGTGGGCAGGGGAATGGGAAAAAAATGAGAAGTTGTGTCACCTACTGATATAAATATTCAATGTAGATTGTGATCATGATATGTATATAAATTGTACCAATAAAATCAATTAATAGGGCCAGAGATTTAGCTCAGTGATTCTGGCACCTGTCTTGCAAGCACAAGGGCCCAGGTTCGATCCCCCAGTAACCATATACAATACTGGGTGTGGAGACTCATGCAGCAATCAG